>WTSP01005966.1:0-46201 GCA_025331215.1 Actenoides lindsayi
TCCCTCCCTCTCCTCTTCTCTCCTCTCCTCTCCTCTCCTCCCCCCTCCTCTCCTCTCCTCCCCTCTCCTCTCCTCCCCTCCCCTCTCCTCCCCTCTCCTCTCCTCTCCTCTCCTCTCCTCTCCTCTCCTCTCCTCCTCCTCTCTATGTTATTTTATCCTCTGCCTTGAGATAGCTTCAAAATAAGGTAGGTACATTAAATTTAAGGTTCTTGTGAGCCAAACAGCTTCAGACACAAAATCCCAAAGCTGGAGAGAAAGTTGTTGTTGACCTAGGACATACTTCTGCTTTTTCTTTCAAATGAATGTTTCAGGCATAGATTACTTTTCAGGGGTCGGAAACAGCATTAGAGATTGCTTTTATATACTATTTTCAAGTTACACCTGCTCACCATGAGACAAGATGTCAGAAAATAATGAAGCAACATTATACATATTGAAGTTTCAAGATGGGAAATGGGAATCAGATCAAAGGTCTCTGAAGGATGAAACTTAGAAACAAATGAATTTCTGACACTGAAGAGTGAATAGTCTATCTTTGAAATCCTTTCTACAGTCATTGGAGCATGCTTAATGGGTTTTCTGGGGTTTTTTTTCTTCTTCATCTTCCTTTTTTAAACATCTCATATGACAGAATTAGGTATTACAAACAAACACAGAACTCAGTCCAGCTGCTGCTGCATATTTTCCACAAAGAAAAAAAATATCACACTGGTATCTTTATCATAGATGAACATACAGATATATAGGTATTTGATGTATTTACTGACCTCAGTATGTGTTCTGGCACGTAATCTTGAAAGTTGGCTGGACAAAACTACAGAAAGATTGCCATTTCACATGTTAGTCTCTGGAACCTTGGCTGTGGTAGTGTGTTTCAGTTGTATGTTCCTAGATTCATTGCCTTTTGGGAAGTGCAGCTCTCTTCATTTCTTGCTTTTAGATAGTTATATATAATTCAGAGACTGTGATGTAAGCCAGCGCATGCAATTGGTAAACCAGGTTAGTCCTGCCTACTAGGGAGTTAACTGACATTATTCAGAATATTCTTATGCTGGGCTGCTGTAGCACACGTGGTAGGTATTGTCACCATCAAAAGCAGGAAGGTCGGTGTCTAAAATGAGACCCTCTAATTGGCATCACAGCTACTGTAATCCTGACATACTGACACTTACAGTCCCAGTGATCAAATACATATAGCTCTGAATAGATGCTAAGGCTGAGCCCACTACAGTGACCAGCTTCACTGAACCTGGTGAAGATACACTGATTTAGGTGAGGGCATGGGCTGATCAATGAGCTCTGACACTTTAAACACTAGTGAACTTCTTGCTTACCACATCACAGGGCATGCTCCTTTCATTTTTGAAGTACTACTTTAAAGACCACTCTCCTTAGATACTGTAAATACTGACTTGCACTAGAAATACACCTCTCTTCATTTATTTTTGGTTTTAAATGTCACAAGATGAAACCCTGAAAAGGTATATCTTTTTAGCCCATATTCATTCATTGAAATTCTACTCATATTTAATGTCAGAAGCAAAATATTTTCCATGAATCTGTGGTCAATCAGCTTTTCAATGTTCTTAAATATTTTTTCACTAGAAACATTATGCTTATAGTAATGCAAATTGCTTCCCAAATCCAAAGTTGAAAGCCTTTGGAAAATAAGATATAATACAGATTATTAGAAAAGAAAATATAGAGAAGAGATTATTTCTTCACTGAAAAGTCAGGACTATGAGTCAAAGTGAATTTAAATAATTGTTTTTCAATTTTAAACAGACTTGCAAGAAAGACTATTGTTTCCTTTGACATAGTAAAACAATTTTGAAAACAGGCAATCTTATTTGAAATGACTGTGTAGGTGTCATGCTTAGCTAATCATGAAATGTCATTTTCAAAAATATTAATGTATTCCTCTTAGAATGGGAAGAAAAATACCGCACTTTGTAAATGAGATCGGCATTCTTTAAGTCTAGAGAAATATTATTCACTGGCTGCACCATAATGCTGATTTCTGTCTTCTAATAATAAAAGCTGTCATGCTTCCACCTATAAGGATCCTGAAGGCTGAGGACTGATATAACAAACAATAAACTCACAAACAACCTCCACAAACAAACAACACATTTGCAAATAAAGAAAAAAAGCCTTAGTAGCAGATTATAGAAATTTAAGTGCAACAATGGAACTGAACTTTGAAGATGTAATGTACATCCTAAGAAATTATTCTTGTATTCACACCTTACCCGACTCCATGGGAGAGGGGTAATTGTAGGACTCCTCAACAAAGATCAGAAGACCCGAAGGTCATATTGTTATAGTCTTCAATCACCTCTTAGAGTGAATAAAATAAAAATATTCTCAGCCTGTTGTATAAATCTAATTAAATAGCACACTTTATTGCACCAAGAAGTTTATTTTAAAGCAGAATTATGGAGTTACAAAAGAAAACTAAGCCATCCACAATTGAGATAGGCAGCCCCATCCATCAAGAACACTTTTAGTTCGGACTGTAAGAAATTTTGCCATATTGTACTTTCTGTAAAGTTCTCTCCTTAAGTGTAAAACGCAAATTTTCACTATCATTTAAGGACTAGTGAATGTAGATCCTGTAACAAAAAAAAAAATCTAACAACCTCTCAGGCTTCATTCAGTTTACTTTCTGATGTGGTTATTTCTGTGACAATGTCTATCTTTTAGTAATTCATGCATGAACTTGTCAAAAAAACTATTTCCATTTCGCACTAGTACAGTGAATTTTTTTGACATACATATTGATGATAGACTGAATCTATAAACTATTTGGAAAAGTTTTAGAGTTGAAAATAAGAAAAATTTTCAAGACCAGCAAACTGCTTAGTGTAATCTTCTTATAAACCAAGATCTGCCAAAGCACACACTAATTTTGCTAGTTTTGTTTCATATCCATTTTCCCCTGTTTGCTCTTTTGTACAATAAAAGATAACGTCAAAGCATGTTATATTTTACTGCTTTTAGCTTTTAGCCTGAGATAACAGAACAACTATGCTTTTCTAGAAATGATAGGCAATAATATTCTCTGATGAAATACATCAAGCAACTATGGAGTAATTAACAGTAAAGATGGGCCAAAATTCTGATCATTTTCCTTGTTACCTGGAAGTGTTATTTATAATGACAGGTTTTATGCTAATGCCTAGCATACAAAGTATATTTAGTCAGGCAAAAAAAAAGGAACATGTATTTAGGATTTCTCTGATAAAATATCTTTTTTGGTAACATTATAGAATTTTGCCTACAATACCTTTACTGGCACTTAAAAAAATCATTTCACTCTACATTATAACTCCCAGTGTATTTTCCAGGGACTTACAGAAACTAACCAAAGTAACTCGGCTATAATGGAATAAAGACAGATTTTCAATCAATGACTCTTTAATAGTCATGCATAAGATCCTAGAGTAACTTGAGTGATACAGCTTTAATTGTTGTTGACTTGGGACTGGTGTTGTCCTTTATTATATATGCCTGCATAACTTATCAAAAGTGAGTCCCAACCTGTTCTCAGTTGTTACTGTTTCATTTTTTTAACACCGAGTTCATATTGATCACAATGATGGAAACAGGTCAATGCGGAAGCATTCCCTGCCACTCAATTGACTATCAGTTTTCTCATTCAAAGATTAATTTTTCTTCCCTGGAGCCTGGATTTTCTACCCGGGTCCTCTATTTTTGGATCATCATGATTTTATTTTTTTCAGACATGAAAAGACAAGAAATCCCCACTAGCACAGAAGTCTAACTACTGCTTCTAACATAAAGTCCTTCCAGTGTGTTAGTGTGGAAAAAAGTATTCACAGACACTGAAATAACATGTCCTAGTTCTCCTGCAAAAGAGTTCTCCTACCATGATTGAAAGACAGTGAGTTTTTTGTTTGTTTGTACACTTTTTCCTTTAGGCCAATGTTAGTTTCCATCTTATGTTTTCTCCTTTTCAAATGACAACTACATGTTTTCTGATCAGAAACAAGATAAAGGACTCTGCTCAATCTACCTCTGGGATGCAGTTTTCTTAGGAAAGCATTGTTCTTTCAATCCTGTACTTGAATATTAACTTATGTTATTCCTATTCTCTGCCTAAATTGTTGAACAAATTCAGTTTAATACTGTTGGCCAGGCTTTGAGTCACTCCTGAATTATTCACTGACCACATGGGTATTCTTTTCGTCTACCGAAGTTAGAGTTAGCCCAAGTAAAAACAGACTCTCTTCACTGACAGTCACTAGCAATTGAAGAGACTAATGGATCTCACTCTGAATTTTTGTGTTAACAAGAATTGAGTGAGCAGTCAAAAAAAAGCAATCTTTGCAAGTGAACAACTCTGAGACATTGGCAGGATCAATACCACCACTATGTCAGCCAGAACAGTGCCTACACCCTGTCATTTTCATTTATTTTTCATATGCTTTTTTAAAATACAGAATACAGAAATGTTGAGGATTTAATAAAGGCATATTAAAGATGCTTCAAATTTACCCTCTTACCTTTTTCTAAACACTTCTTAAGTTCCCGAATACACACAGATAATTGTAATAAACATGTACATATTTGTAGGTACTTGAAATGAGACTATAGATAGCGAGAAAAGAAACACTCTCTCTGCTACCTTTGCATCACCACTATTAAAAAGCTCAAACAAAAAGGGTTTCTGAAAGGATAATTGCAACACACAAATTTTAAGACCAATTTTCTCTTGCTGTGTTACAAAGGCTTTAAATGCTTGTGAATGGTTCCCTGCTTTTTTAATTTAATTGCTTCTGATCACTTTTCATCCAAAACTCTTTATTAAAGGATGTCCCTTTCAATAAAAAAAAAAACCAAAACCAACCAAACAAAAAATATTAACAATTTTCCTGTTTCCAGTAACAGAATATGCACACCTAAGCTTACCCATCTGTGGGTACCCATGCCAGTAGAACTCAGTGAGTTTTTCTTGTGGAGCAATATAATGTCCCTTGCAAACAAGAAAAATGCATGAGCACAGCTGAATCTACATAAATTTTACATCAAAATAAGTCCTTGTGAAAACGTTTTTATGCTAATTGCCTGACTCAGTATGATATCATGTCAAAATGTAATCATCCAAATTCATCACTAGATCCAAATGTGTCACCAGCTGCATATATCAGCAATTGAGTTACATGAGCCATTCATTTGCCCCAGTATGTAATTTATGTAGTATTTATGTGATCTATATAAAACTAATTTCTTCCTAGGTCAGGACACTGCTGCAATGTTGATTAATGCTTTTGTCATTTAACATATTGATTATTGTAATTCACTACTTATCAGTTCCCTCATTGCACTTTGCACAGGCTTGAGCTTACAAAAAATGCTGCTGCACATATCCCAGTCAAATTATAAAAGTTTAATAACATCACTCTGGTTTTAATGAAACTTCACTGCCTCACTGCTCATCCATGGAATAAGTATGGTGTTCACAATTGTCATTGTAATGTGTAACCTTTCTAAACATTTGCTGACTTATTGTGGTGAGTGACCTTTCTCTTTTGTTGCATATTAGTTTCTCACTTGATAACTTATAGTGATATTGCTGACAACAGTCATGCAGTAAACAAAAATGTGGCTTGTTTCTTTTCAAGTCCCTTATGCAACTGATCTGCTTTTCTTTCATATTGCTTTTTTTTTTTTTCATCAACTTTACCCATGCCCTCTGAAATACTGTTTTTCCAAGCAAGAGAAGAATTGTAAAGAAGATTGATCATAGTCTTTGCTAGTTGTTTAGTAACTTTAAGTGATCCCACTTAACTTTTTAGAGTTATAATCTGCTAAGAAGAATTTTCCTCCTGTTTAATGATATATTTGACTTTGAAAGCTGTGCTGAAATGCTTACATTTTCTCCTAGGAAGCTGAAAATTAAACCATCCAATACACTTTAAAGTAATTCAGGAAATTAATGCATTTATATAAGTTTTTCAATACTGGTTTTTATTTTAGGGTCCACATTGTCTTTGAGAAAGAAATTACCAGCTTAGATTGGTTACTTGGTGCAATAGAAAGAGTATATTAAACAGGTAGGTAGACAGTGAACAAAAAAGGTGCAATCCATTTTATAAGAGTTCTTGAAAAGAGCAGCATTTCACTGGTCTAAAGAAAAGTTTTTCAATAAAAGTAGAATATCTTTACTTTTAATAATGGGGACAGCTTAGGAAAGGCAAATGTTTGATGAAAAGTATTCTTCTTTAAAGTCTACACTCTATGATTATGTAAAGATACTGTAAATATATGGAAATACAGAGTATGGCAAATATACAGCCTATGTACCTATTCTCCACAGCTCACACAAGGTGTTACAGAAAAAAAGATTTCCATGCATAAGTAATTCTTTAGCCAAAACTTTATGAGTTAGTGGTTGAACGTTACTGTTTTATGTCTTTAGCATATTTTTTGATTTAACTCAGCAATAATGATCAAGTGAGGGCACTTCCTGATGATTAGCAATCAACAGAGAGAAGATGATGGCCTCAGGTTCAGCCACTGTTAATCTCTAAATTATGTCTGAACCAAGTCTGGTTTCATTATTCTAAAATTAATTCCCCTCTCTTCCTCTAATTTACTATGGATTGACAACAGTGAAGATTAAAAACTCCTTTTTTATCTAGATGCTTAATTTTAGACCACCACAAAGCATTGTGGCTGAAGTAGCAGGCTGATACAAACATGAGATGTAACCCAGGAGACATTGTTCTGCAGCTAAGATGGGACCTGTTTTGGAGAGTGTGCTTTTTGTGGGACACACATCAACGCCTTACTCCCGCTCTGTAGAAGATGGTGTTGCTGCAGATTTAAAACCAGCCCTCCTACCAAGCAGAGCTTCCCAGGGGAGAGTTTAAAAAACAACTAATACTGAATTAGAAAGAGTTTTGTACCTGAGGATGAAAAGCCCTCAGCTCTCAGCTGAAAGGAACTGGGAGTGTATTTTTCTCAAACATTCACCTCCCAGATTTTTTTAACCTCCTTCTATCCTCATGGACACCATTTGTTTTCAGAGACATATAGAGTAATCAGTGCAAAAGTATAATAGACACTAGATCACATTCTAATCTGAATTTGCAGTCTAATTCCTTAATGCTATGCAATGACAGGAAAAGTAATTGTCAAAAAGAACAAAAACTTATTAAAGAACAAAAACTTATTTCTGTAGACAGAAGAAAAGAATATTAGGCAAAGAAAAATATTTATCTAATACATGGTGAGTTTACGCTTCTTTTCCTTGACTTTCTATGTAGTCTGCTTTAGGCTGTTAAAAAAATCTGAATTTATCAGATTAACTTTTGCAATTTAAACACTAGAAAGCTCCTGCTTTCCAAATTATCTTGGTTTTTTTTTTTTGCACAGTTGATATAGTTCTTTTGGACTGCTTTTGTCAGGATTTACAAAGAAACAGCAACATAGACAGATACCTTGGGTAGGTGGAGTGGGCAAAAATTATGTATTTTATTCAGTCATCATCATACATTTGAGGCTACTCTTCAACAAACCAAGCACTGAACCTAGGAAATCCATGCCATTATAGCAGTAGAGTAGTATATAGACTGCTAATAATACTGGCAAAAGCAAAACACATTTCAAACAGCAGTAAGTTAATAGTACTGTTTATCTTCAAGATCAATGAGAAAGAATCAATATTCTATAGTAATTGCTTCCACCATTTACAAAAAGAAAGTAGAAAAGTTAGGTTAACCAGTATGGAAAACTGAGAGCACAGGGCAAGGGTACCCTGGCAGCCCCAGCGAGGTAACTGCCTAGATGGTCTTTTGATATCATCATAAGTGTAAATCAATATTCTTGGCAGATTCAGGCAGGCAGTAGAGTAATGCAGTTGGAATGAAAATGATAAGTAAGAAATGTATTACTTTATTCAGTTTTCATATCTGCACAGCCTTTACTTAACCTGAATTACTTTCAGAAGACCCATCCCTGAGGTGATCAGGTTGCCCTTCTAATAAATGGATCTGGTCAGGAAGCTCTTAGCAGAGCACTAGGATTGAAATAACAGGAGAGTACTCACTAAGGCATCGTGTTCTTACTGCAAAAGCTTTTTTTTGATGGTGTAAAGATGCATGTTGCCATTTTGAAATGTTTCCCATCCATTCTGTAAAATGGAGCTTTTCAAAATGCATTTCAGGTTAAAAGTTCAATACATTTTTTTCAACTTTATTTTATAACAAACATTGCTGACAGGCAAAAGCAGATGCCTAAATTACAGTAAATTAAAATGGAAATTCTCACTTCCCTCTGTTTAACCTAATGTTCTTCTTGGGATGAATGCTGCTGAAATGTGTGCCTTGCAGAAATCTTTAAGGTCTGTCATTAAAAGTATTTAAAACAAAATTTGTTTTGACAGGATTAATAGATATGCACATTCATCTGAAACAGTAAATTAAGTTCCAGTTAACTCTAACCCCATTCTGGTATTACTTTGATGGGGTGGAGGGGGGAGAAGAAAGTAAAAATTGCAGCATGGTGAAAGCTAAAATCTGTACGAGAAAATAAAAACTGCATATTTTATTTCTCTCAATATTTTCCAATTCTTTGTTGTTTTTGTTTTTGTTTTTTTTTTTTTTTAATAAGCTTTAGTTCAGGGAAAACACTACTCTTGAAAAAATATGTAAATACATAACACATGTTCAGGAAACTCAAATACAGTCAGAACAATCAAAAGAACATAAAGAACATACCTAGTTTTTGCAGAAAATTATTACTTATTATCTGAATCATTATAATCCTTAGAAGAAGTGATACAATTGTAACTTGGCTGTATTAATATAATCTAGTTAGATATAAATTTAGAATTGCAATGTAGCATATGCTATTTGCTTAAACAACTGAAGCATGAAAATGGCTTCTGAAAACTTTGTCTACACTGTAGCTCAAAATCAGCACCGATTAATACTTAACTGATCACAGCTATGTTCTTGTTTTCATACACTTTTTGCATAGTGTTTTCCTGAATGTAATTCACTAATAAGCAATTTCCCTCAAGAAAAAAAAAAATAAATTAAAAATCCAGTGCTAAAAATGGGCCAAAACTTATGTAGACACTTTGATCTAAAGGTGCACTGATGAACAAGAAAATCTGTGTTGAAGGTTTTGCCTGTCTGTTCTAGAAATACTTTTGGAAAATTCAGTAGGAATTAAATAAAAATTAATGTTTATAAAAGATTTCTGTGCTATTGTATAAACATATTGTGCAATATGATTTATTGGGTGCAAAGGATGAAATTCAGGATCTTTCATTGCTCATAATCAGATTTACCACAATACTAAAGAGTAGGATGTGTAACTATTAGCAATAGGTTTTGCCAGTCACAACAACAAACACAAATGGAAATCTGGTCATATATCATAGGCTTTATACCCCCCCAAAGTTTACTCCACATGGATGCATTCCTGTATCACAACAACGATAAATATCAGTTAGATTAATTTTTATTGCCTTGGCTAAGAGAATGATGACTTGTGATAGGAATCCATTAACCAAACTGTCACAGATTTGCATGCTTTGCTTTCTGTACTGCAGGCATCCAGGTACCCTAGTGCTAACTCAGATAATTAGCTCTGTGGTTTTAACCTTGGTCTAGAGATCCTTGCAAGTCACTCTACTACTTTGAAAGGTATCCATGAAAAGAACCAAGAAAAGTATTGTTCAATAGTGTAGGAAATCTTTTCAGAAGTCAGCAAATCCACAAATCTCAAGCACTGCAGGTAAAGAAATTATGTGCAAGATCTAGTCATACATGTGCTGGCTGTAGTTCATAAAGGATACAGCCAAATTGAGATATCTGATGTATTAAAGATGTGACACTCTGGAAGGCTGCTATGAAATGGTTTGTCTAATCTGTGGAATCAAGTAGCTATAGAAAGAGGGATCTGAAATAAATTTAAATCAGTCACTACCATTTCTAAAGCAGAATTTGGCTGTCTTAGGTGGGAGGTTTTGAGATGGAGGAAAAGAACAGGCACAGTCACTTAAGCTCAGTGAGTACTGCGGTAAGATCAGTACAGATGTACTGGAATTAAACAAGCGATACCAGCTTTTAGTGTTGGACTGCTACTCACTTTTGAAAAAAATTATGGTTTGTTATGGAGCAGACCGAACTAACCCACTGCATATCACAGCTGCCTCATTTAGATGCAAGAAGTGTTAATCACAGAAAATGGGTCATAATTTGGGAATGACTCACTGCTGCAATTATTTTTGGTATAGTTCTTTTTATTTACAAGCAAATATGTTAACAAAAAGCCTTTACCAGCAACAGTAGATTCAACTCCGAGCACTCCAGCAGACTCCAAGGTTGTATGACTGTCTACAGCATGCCACAGTGCAGCTCACAGCCATTCAGCAAAACACAAAGACTCAGTGTCAAATCCTACTGCTTCTTGGTGCAATCACAACAGTTAAAATGGAACACAATTTGAGTCTATGTCCTCAGCAGTGCTACATTTGGCACCCATCTTCATATTTGTCCTGGAAATTTTCAGGTTCTATCTGTTTCATGATACAACCTCACTCTGTGATAGTTCCTTCACTCAAAAGTACTAATATTTTGGGATTTTAGGAACTGTAAGTAGCCAAGTAGCTATAAAGGTAAATTGATTTCTGTCAGAGCAAGCTTGCAAAGCATTGCTGTCTTTCTAGCAACAAAATTAAAAACAAACTCAAAAGCCAGACTTCATTTTATTTGCTCTCTTGATGTCTTATACTACTGCCATCCTGCCTACTCTCCTTTAAGGGATCCAGCTTCTCACATTTTGAGTGTAATGGACTATTCCCCACTGTGGACTATTTCCCACTGGAAAGCAGTCCCATGGAGAGGGACCTTGGCATCCTGGTGAACAATGTTATCCATAGAACAGCAATGTGCCCATGTGGCCAGGAAGGTCAATGGTATCCTGGGGTGCATAAAGAAGAGTGTGACCAGCAGGTTAAGGGAGGTTCTCCTCCCCCTCGACTCTGCACTAGTGAGACCACATTTGGAGTACTGTGTTCAGTTCTGGTGTCCCCAGTTGAAGAGGGACAGGGAAATACTAGAGAGAGTCCAATGGAGAGCTACAGTGATGATGAAGGGACTGGAATCTCTCTCTTATGAGGAAAAGCTGAGAGCCCTGGGGCTGTTTAGCCTGGAGAAGAGGAGACTGAGAGGGGATCTTATCAATGTTTACAGACATGTGAAGGGTGGGTGTCAAGTAGAAGAGGCCAGTCTCTTTTCAGTGGTGTCCTGTGATAGGACAAGAGGTAATGGTAGCAAGGTGAAACACAAGAAGTTCCACCTGAACATGAGGAAAAAGTTCTTCACTGTGAGAGTGTCAGAACCCTGGAATAGGCTGCCCAGAGACATTGTGGAGTCTCCTTCTTCAGAAACTTTCAAGACCCACCTGGATCTGCTCCTGTGTGGTGTCTGCCCTAGGTGTTCCTGTGCTGGCAAGGGGGTTGGACTTGATGATCTCCAGGGGTCCCTTCCAACCCTTACCAACACTATGATTCTATGATAAGTGGATATAAGGGGATAAAAAGTCCTGTAACTTTGCCCTTTGAATGATTTTTGACAGCGCTTTTATCTCTCAGAACCTCACTTCTTTCTGCAAAATAGGGGTAATGATTTAATTTGCTTTGCAAAAACAAAACAAAAAAAAAAAGAAAAAAGGGGAAAAAAAAAGAAAAAAAAGATGCAATCCAATAGGAGAGAGTTTTGTATAAAATTAAATAAACAGTCTCATATGGTTCCTACAAAACTGTCAGCCGCTTTTCATTATTATATTTTCTCTCTAAAGCACAGTTAAGAGTTTTCGTTGCCATTAGTTACACTTTAAATACAAGGTCTGGGCCAAACTAATGGTCTTGGTAACCCCACAGATCAGTCAGTGTGAATCTGCTGAAGTTATTAATGACGTTACACCAAAGCTCAAATGATGGAGGGAAAACGAGATTCATGCTCTTAATGTTAAAGGTGACCTCTGCTATGCATGTGCACTATGAAAACCTACAGCCCACAGGCAATTTGATTTTCTGCCTGAAAATTACTGTAGAGACTTCAATATCTGTGAGGCAGCCTCCTTAACTTTTCCTTTTAAAAATATTAGTTTGAAGGGTAGAAGGAAGATATTAAAAGTCAAATCAGGATTGAACTAAGAATCTGGTATTACTAGTCTTTTAGCTTTAGAAATAAGGCACAGTTCAGAGGTACAGGGACAGTTTGTGCAAGTTTGGTGGTTTCTGATGACACAGAATCTGCTGACTGCATTTTCCATCACATTAACCTAAGGTTTCCTAGAGGGAGAAAGAATCTCTGGTGCTCGGAAAGTGTCAGACACAGGTAGATATGTCATTTTCTTGCCTTGTGAGAAAGGAAAAAAAATTGCTTCAGTTTGAGTGGTGTCTTCCTCCACCCATAGCACATCCCCAGAAGATACTGCAGTCCCCTCTCTGGGGTTCATGTCTGGGCACATGTAGAAGGATCTTCCCCTTTGCAGATACATGTGAGATAAAAACAGAACTTAGGAGGTGAGAAAATAAGCTAGAAGCATGATCTCCATGGTGCAGGAAACAAAGCAGAAGAAATGGAGAAGAGAAAGAGCCTTTGCCATCCCTCATCCTCTGTTGATCTGTACAGAACTGGTTACACCATCCAGAGGACCACAACACTTCCCATGTGGCCGAATCTCTAAAGTCATAAATAGGAACAGACATAACGAGCTTGCTAATGCAAAAGCCTATTTTGGTGCTGCATATGACAAATAGGCTTGGTTGGAAGTCAGATACTTTCCCGGGATTGCTCAGGAGCAGGTGATGTCATGAACCAGTCAGGAAGGCTGGTCTTTCTGCTGGGTGGTAGGTCACAGCAACTGATTGGGGTGCACTGGAAGGGAGACCAGGCAGGATAGGAGGTTAGCCACTGCAGTCACTGTGAGTGGTGACTACTTCAGAGTTGATTGTTTATGTAACTGTATACATGAGATTTTAGGAGCCTAACTGTAGCTACCCAGATTTGAAATGCCTGTGGTAGTAGAGACCCATTTATCGTATTTCCTACATTATGGAAGCTCTTGACTTTTTCCCAAAGCTAGTTGTCAAAAAGCATCTAAAAAAAAAAAAAAAGCCTCTATACTCCCATTATGTTGTAATTCAAATGATTTATTCAAACTAGAGCTGCTGAGCATGGCTCAGTGACTCAGATGCCAACACGCAAGCCCCCAAACCACTCTTGCTTACGCTTATTCATATTTTGAGTTCATGTTGAAGGACGAATCTCACAAACTGTGCTCAAATCTACCTCTGAGACACAGTTCATATAAGAATAATTCACATTTAGAATACGTAAAATGTATTCGAAAATAATTATAATATTTCTGGTGTAAGTGAGCCAAGGCTTGAAGGGCTTAGTGAAGAAGAAAGAAAGGAAACTGAGAATGTGCTGAACTGCAACATTGTAGATGCTTCCAATGAGAGAAAGATACAGAGAGAGAAGCTGGAGATGTCAGGGAGCAGAAGGAGCTGCACTCCAAGCAACAATTGGCAGCTTAAGGTAGAATACGTAAAAGGTAAAAGTTGTTATGGGGAATCTGCTGCTCACAAAGAAGACATGGAAAGTTTCCAAATCAGTGAAACGTGAGCTCAGAATTGGAATGAGACTGGGCTGAGGAAAAGATCTGATAAATTGGACAGAAGGCTTGCAATGTAAAGCCTAAGAGGAGAAGAAGAAAGATGAATCATGTGAGAGGAGAGATGATAAGACAGTTTTGATAAATTATCAGAACTGCATCATCTGAAATAGAAAGGAAATTACATGGCTTGTTTGTTTTACTGAGGGATTAACTGGAGAAATTTAACAACAGTCTAGCAGTGGGTGGAAACGGAAAAGAGGGGGGTCTAATTTAGCATTGCTATAAACTCTGAGTGATTTTGGCACGGTGGAGTTCTCTCACAGTGATGAAGAATGGAGAGAAGGGAGAGGCTGAAAGGAAATTATGGCATATGATGTTTGTATAAAGTTTGTTTTCTGTTTGTGTAGGAACAACTAATAAAACTAGGAATAAAGGCTTATTTTATCTCCCTGTATTCCATACCTGTCAAGCACTGACTACAACACAGCATAATAACTGCACAGCACTATCTGTTCTCAATGAGCAAGGGTGGGGATGATTCATTTTCATGTCATGTATCACTCACAGCTGTCTGCTGTGATTGCAAAAGTCAAATTACCCCATCCTACATTCACACTAAGCCAAATTTGTTTGAGAAGCGGAGGACAGAAAGTGGGTGTGTTAATAGCAGACAATTTGCTTCCTGAATATATCTATGAGGTCAAAATGGGAACATTAACAGTCTTGTGTGGTAGCTAGTGCTATTGAATGCATAGGGCAAATTATTTTATATCACTTATTCAAAACATAACACACAAGAGCTTAACTTTATCTTATTATAGCAGTCTATAACATCTTGTAATTTTCTATGTACTTTTTCCTCTTTGAGATAACAGTATGTCCCTAAGCAAGCATCTGAAAGAGTATTATTCTTGAACAAAACTGAGATGCAAGACAGATATATTAAAATTCAAAGAAAAGATAATTTAAAAATTATCCATTCATGCTACTTGGCCAATGCTCTCTGCTGTGCTATCCTGCATTCTGGAGACTACAGAACATTATCCAGAGTCTAGGTACGGTGATATGCCTTTTGCTGCCTTTAGCTGTATACAGAACTTGATAAAATGAAATACAATAAAAAAATTTAATAAAATAAAATAAATAAAATAAAATAGTTTCATAGAAAATTAATTGACCATCTAATGTCTCTTCTGTTTCAGGTCTGGCTACTGTTAATCAAAAGTGTGTTCTTTCTTTCATAATATAGACTGTGTAGCAATTTAGTTCTCTGTAGGAGAATTACTCAGAACAAAAGATAGAGTGATCACTTTTTCAATTCTAGCTTTTCAAAAAAAATTTTTAAACTTCAATGGTAAAGTCATGTTTTACTACAGATGAGCTCTGAGCACTTCGTTACTATGTCACCTAAGATTGCTGACAAACTTTTTCTGTGTAATACTATAGAAAATGTAGAAAACTGTCACGTCTTGGTCCATTTCCAAGATGCCCTCCTCATAAAGGCTACTAAACTGAGGTTAGACAGAATAACTTGCATTTTCTTCCTTGAAGGAATAGTTTGAAAACTGTTGGTGCTAATGCCCATTTAAAGGAAGCTGGAACATTACCACCACCCTTCAGGCTCTTTACTCCAAGATATAACTTAACTTCAGTCCAGGGTGTAAGGAATATTTTGACTTACAAACAGAGATTGCTTTAGGTCCATCCCAGACTGGCATATGTAGTGAAGCAGTTAGAAGTTGTCATGCAAAGGCACTACCTGAGATTCAGCCCAAGTCCCAGTGGCAGAGGTTTACCTTGGGCATTGTTGTTATTTTAACTGACAGCTTCTTGGTTCTTTGGCAGGTGAGAACCAATGCTCTTTCTTGTGAGGCATTCTTAATAAGAGGCCTATCTCCCATTTCTGTGAACCCTGCTGTTGTCAAAACAACATGCAAGAGAGTAAGAGAAATGATTGGAAAAACTTCTGCAGAGTACTTCAAATAGTCTCTTGTGAGCATACCACATGGTGAATGATCACTGTTTATCAACAGTGTTTTCACTGAGAGCTCTGAGGCTGTTAGTTATAGCAAAACATGACCATTTAGAGGATTTTTTGCTTCTTTGGTGCTATTAATTTGATTCTCTATTTCCATGGCTTGGAAACAGAGGATGAATGACGTTTGAAGGGTGCTTTAGATTCTTACTTGGTGAACCACTACAGCAGCATTTCAGACATAGTCCTGTCTTTTAAGACTTTTCTAAATATGTACTCAGAAGTACTCTATTACAGGCAATTATTGTGCTGACAGTATGAACAAGAGGATTTTTTTTTCAGTAGCATACCTTGAATGAAAATTGATTGAAAACATATAAAATTGTCCAAAGGCCAGAAAGACTGAATGAATCACATCAATTATTAGCCTGCAATAACACCCTTTTGCTACTACTGAGACTCAGATTTTCTGAAATTGATTGCCATTGTTTATTTATGTTACTCAACCACTATTATGCTACACTGCCAATCAAATGCAACATATGACAAAAATATCTCTAAAGAATATGAACTCTTTCACCTAAATGGATGTTTTGAGTTTATAAATAAGAAGGTAATTTATAACAATAGAGGGATTTAATGTAAGAAATTATAAGTGTATTCCATCCTGTCAGAAAAAAAAATCATAGTAAGAAAAAGTTTCTCTTGGGAGTGTTAGGACAGGAGAGTTGAGGAAAAAATGTATTAGAATAGAAAAGTTTAATAAGATGCCAAGTGTAATAATCGAAATTCCATTTTCCCCTGGATACACAAGGGTACAAAATAGTCAGCTGCTGTTGATTCTGTGATTACATTTACAGATGCCATTTCACTACAAGCTGTATTTGGAATTCTAAAGCAATTAAAAAAATGCAAACACATGATGCATTCCATTCCTGCTCAAATGTAATGTTACATTTTACTCTTTTTCCCTCTAAAAATATACCTTATCTCTGTTATATAAGAAAAAAAATAAATTCATATCTATAAATTATTATTTGAATTTTTTTTAGGTTGAGCAAGAACAGATACATGTGCATGAGTTAATTTTGTGATGGATTAGTTTCATATATCTCCTACCCCCTTTTTTCCCCAAAATATCTTAGTCCCTCTTCAATCAAGACGCGGTGCATGAAAGGTCATTTCTGGGTTACAGCTGATTAATAGAAGTGAGATAAGAATTGCAATGACCCTTGCAGAGTATAACTTGCAAGATAATATTTCTTTATATGAGAAAGCCCCTGGCTCAAGCTGTTCAAATACACTCACTTATATTAGCATGTCCCCCAGAAAAAGGTTTTATCTCAGGTAGCCAGGGCTTGAGACATGTAATATGATAGATTCAAATCAGAAATTGCACCTGAAGTCTTACTGGCATCTGTAAGTTCTAGTTTAATGTATTGCCAAAGTGCAGCTTCACTTAATGACACACAGCATCATTTTGGCCTTGACTTCATTTCTGAGCAGTTTGAACACTAGTTTCTACAGGACCACACTGAATTTTTTAATCTAGAAGTAACAAATGTCTGAGGCTCATTGCACACCAAAAAGTTCCAAAAATATCTTGTAATACACACACATTAGTATTATAGAAAGAAAAATGTGGCACCCAAGAAATCCTGGAATCTTATTCCTCCTAAATATGACTCCATCATCACTGAGAGTAAGCTACTGAATATCTACTCTGACTGAAATATCTCCCTACTACCCAGTTTCTCATAAGAATACTTAATTAACTAAGATATGGATGAATTATTATTTGTAAAACATTTCAATGACGGTTGTAGTTTCACCATTTAAATGTAACATAAATGTAATAGGAAATTAAAACTATTAGTCTTTCTGGACATCACCCTTGGCTTAATTTGATTATTTTAATTTTTTTTAATGGATTTTACATTTTCCCCCCAATGTGTGCTATTTCTTAGCATGCATGAGATGTACCATGAATTACACTGGTGAACTGTAGTACTCTGACTTTTTCAGTATACATTAGTTTGCGTACTTAGAAAGTATAATTTACAAAAATTAAAGCAGCATATTACATTCCCCTTTCACATAATGGAGGGTGAAATGTGTCTTCAGAAGCAAATGTAACATAACAAATTCATGGTATACTCTCCAGACTCCAATGTTTTACTGTAGAAATAATGTCAGAAGTTCCAGTTTAAGATTTGCTTTCTATGTAACCTACCAAATTAGAACTGGAAAAAATTCATTAAAAGGAATCAAGGATAATTAAAGTTATGAAATGGCTTAGTTATGAGAACTATATTTATAGACCAGGAAACATCCTGGAAAAGAACCAGATATGATGGATGAGGTAAGATGATTCTGTACATCATCAAGTAATCTGAAGATAGTGAACAGTGTACGAGATCAAATAGCAAAGACTGAATCTGATCAGATGTTCACTGTCTCCTCCAATAAAAGACTAAAAGAGCTCCAAATGAAACTAGAAGGTGATTCCTAAAGCAAAGAAAGGGAGAGGTTTATCCTATGACTTATAACTAAGCTGTAGGCAACCCTGCCACAGGAGGCTGTCAATTTCTAGTAGATGGCAGGGGTGACAAGAGTCACTGGACAAAGATGAAAAAAAAATCCATCTGTGATTTTCAAATACAGAGATGCCACCTTCTAAGGAATCCCCTAAACCACAAATCACTGGAAGCAAGAAGTACATTTGGGAAAGTTCACCTACTTGCACCTCATGTTCTGATACTCTCCTTTGGCCATTCCTCATGAATGTCTCAGTAGGCAGTGCTCTGTTAGAGCCAGATCTAAATGGGATCTAGTTTGTGTCAGACAGTACATACAAAGAAAGTTCAGATCATTTGAGTTCCTTAGATCTTCACATTCTCTTTATCAGGTCTCAGCTAAAAACTGTCCTTCCAGAGGGCACAAAATATGGAGATATTGAACTTATTTCTATGTTTTCTATTTCAGATGAATTATGCTATCCATTATCAGCTAAAATAACGCAATACAATATCATCTGTCAACCAATATAATTAAGCAATTAGGTACAATCTATCATAAGAATTAACAGTTATATATTGCCCTCTACTTTCTTTGACCTATCAAGGAAAGGAAATGTAATGGAAGCTGCATGAAATGTTCATAGTAGTGCTTATTTCACAGGAAGTGACATTAAAGTTCCCTGGTAAGACTAGAAATAAATTTATTTAACAGACATAAACACATTATGAATGTGTGTGCAAACTGCTGAAAATTATAGGAACGTGATTGTCTATTTGTAATATAATGTCAAAAGCTTTTATGTCTTAATAAATTAAATGTGAAGAAAGAAGAGTGAAATGTATGATCTAACTTTTCAACTGGAAATTAAAGAAGCAAAAGAGAAAGCTACTTTTCTTTGTTGTAAATAATTTAATGTAAGCTATTTTTCTGAAATCTAGGCTTGCTATAAGGTCTTTGTAAAAAGCTGGAAAATTATAACATCTTAACTCAAAAATATTTTATATTTTCAACCCCCAAGGTCTCCAGTTAATAGTTTTGTTTGTCAGATTTTTGCCCTCCAGGCCGCTGGCACAGGCCTGGGTTTCACAAGGTATCCTGAATGCAGAGAGCAGCTCAAAGAATCAGGGACTCTGATTCAGGTACCTCAGAAGTATGAACTACATTAATGACTGCTTCAGAACATACTACCACTTCAAAGTGCAAGTTACTTTGTTTCCCCTCCCATACCAGATGACACACCATAAAGCAAAACTGAAAAGCACTATTGATGAAAGCACCATTTTATATCTCTATGATTTTTTTTTCCATTAATTTACTTTTATTCCTGGGGGACAGCTGCCTAGATCACAGCTCTCCCTAGGAACAGTGCTGTCATGACTTCAAAAGTAGTCAGGAAGCTTTGAACTTTAGAAACAGTTATTTCCTTCTTAGGAGACCATGAACAAAGATAAAGAAATAATAAATTATTAGAATCTATAGCACTTATACATATTACAATGATATAAAAATAAGATCTTTTACTAGGGAATTCAACTGCAAAACTAGGTTAATATACATACTCACATGATGAACTTTTAATTGCATGTACAAAAACACATCCACAACCTTATTTGTTTAATGCTTCCTCCATCTTCTTTCTGCTCTAAGTGGCAAAACTCATCAGGAAGAAAAAAAATCACCATCTACCAGGATACTCTGTCTCAGTGTTTGGTCTCTTCTTACATCCTTCTCTCACTCTTTTCTATCTTGAAGGATTGTCAGTACATTTGAACTTGGGCAAAAGCTACAACAAAGCAATCTTCTTGTCAAAGCAATGCTATTTCTGCAGAATGCTTCCTTGTCATGAATTGATACTTTTTTCTTTTTTTTTTTTTTTACCAAATTTAGGTTCGTATTCCATAATGACTTCCTACTTACCTGTTTTCCTTGAAAGTGGGATTCATTTAGTCCCATTTTGGCTGTTTGAATGGTAAAGATCTATTTATGCTAAACATCTAGATCTCCTGAAAGACAATGGAAGGAGATGAACTTCTGTCAGGAGGTGATTCAGGTGATAAAGACAGATATATAAGATCTCTCACCATTGACTGAGGAAATCTAGTTACATTGTTGATGGCTATCTTAGATTACACAGTCTTTTTGGTGGCTAAAGTTAAGGGAGATATATCCCACCCTAAATATAGATTTTTTTTTTTGTCACTACATTAAACAATCTGTGGTTAGAAGTGCAGGAGTCAGAACCCATTATCTGTGTGAGCAGTCACATGGAAGATACTTGACCCTGGTGGCACAATAAGGAGTTTGTTGCTTTGTCAAACACTAACCTATATTTACAAAACCCGCCATCTCTTGTGTTCTCCTTCGTGCTCAAGGACACTTTGACACTAATGAATGACTGACTGACTCTAATGGACACTCCGCACCACCATCCCATGATAGCCAGCATGAATGGCTTCATGGGCCATTGTTTTCAGCTGTTTTAGGGAAAACTAAAAGGGAGATTTTGTGGATAATTTACCGATTTGTACTCAGTCCTATTTGTACTGCTGAACCAATTATACACCAGAAATGCAATTACAATTTATTACACTGGAGAAATTCTTTTCTCTTCTAAATTTGCCTTACATCTGCACTCAAGTGTCTTGTGCTGTGCAATTTAGCACATTCCTGGTGGCCTTGAATCAACACAGCTCTGGTATCAAATTCAAAGCGATGCACCAGGACACTATGCTGAGCTTTCCAAGCAGAGTATGGACAAAATGTAGCAGGTATCTCTCTACACATACCAGAATGTAAACACAGCCTAGGTACTCTGCTGTCTGGAATGATTACAACTAATCTACTTTTTCTTGCACCTTATAACTGATTGTATGCTTATTTGCTCTTTATAAGCATTCTTATCCTCATGAAACTGTGGAAAATGCTTTTAAAATTTTGATCTGGTATTTCTTCTGCTTTCCAAAAGCTCATCTGGTGACACAGGGAGGGCGGCTGTGTGTTTATATTTGTGAATTCTTCTACATCAATATGCAATTATCTAAGTGCATAAACTAATGGAAGGGGTATAATGCTAAAGTAGGACCCTGTGCTATTAGCTGGGCGTGAGTGGTGGGGTTGAAAATCAAATGTTCTATTAGTTTGTAATTAAATATTTACAGAAAAATATATTTGAGAATCCCATTCAATAATAAGCCTTTCTTGGGTGGAATTCAACCTCTGGTAGACATTAACATTGAATTATTGAAGGAAACATTTTTTTCTATTAAGCTAGCTGACATTTTGGGAACATGCCTAGAACCCTGTATAAATGTATTCTCAGTAAGACAATATTATGTGGAGGCCACATGTCCATGTGAGTATGTGTGGCTACCTATCCACCATAAATTGAGGGAGTGTGTGTCTATGTCCATATGTGTGTATGCAAATGTTTTCTGATTCATCCTGAAAAAAACCCTGAAATTTCACATTAATGATATAAGAATATCAGAATTAAGGTAGATCACATTAAACTTGATTTTGTTAATTTCTGCCACAGAATTATGACAACGACAAACGTACAAATTGTATCAGTTCAAGGATTCCAGAGCCTGGGGAGGAATAACCACGTGCACTGGACAGCTTATGAGTTGACTTTCTGGAAAGAAGCTCCACAGAGAAGGATCTGACAGTCCTGGTGGACAACAGATTAACCACAAACCAGCAGTGTGTTTTTGTGGCCTAAAAAATCAATGGTATCCCAGGGTGCATTAAGAAGAGTGTGACCAGCAGGTCAAGGGAGGTTCTCCTCCCCCTCTACTGTGCCCTAGTGAGGCCACATCTGGAGTATTGTGTCCAGTTCTGGTCTTCCCAGGTCAAGCGAGACAGAGAACTACAAGAGAGAGTCCAACTGAGGGCTACAAAGATGTTTGAGAGTCTGGATCATCTCTCTTAGGAGGAAAGGCTGAGGGATCTAGATTTGTTTAGCCTGGAGAAGAGAAGACTGAGAGGGGACCTTATCAGTGCTTCTAAATATCTAAAGGGTGGGTGTCAAGAGGATGGGGACAGACTCTTTTCAGTGGTGCCCAGTGACAAAACATGGGGCAATAGTCACAAACTGGAACACAGGAAGTTCTACCTCAACCTGAGGAAAAACTTCTATGCTGTGATGGTGACACAGCACTGAAACACACTGCCCAAAAAGGTTGTGGAGTCTCCTTCTCTGGAGATTTTCAAAACCCACCTGGAGGCATTCCTGTGCAACCTGCACTAGGTAAACCTGCTTTAGCAGGAGGGTTGGACTAGAAGATTCCAGAGGTCCCTTCTAACCCCTACCATTCTGTGATTCTGTTTCCTAGTTTGATTTAGAACAGAAAAATTCTGTTCAGTGATTTTACTTTTCATCTTAGTCTCTTCTAAGTAACTGCACTTTCTGAAGTTAGCAGCATGTTTGTGCAGACAGTGTCTGCTTCTAACAGTGATAACACTAGGTGTTTAGAGTTACTATTGAGGACTGGTGTGCAGACCAAGGACACTGCTAGATCACGTGTACTGCATTGAGGGTGCAGAAAGTAAAAGGCTGCACCTGTAGGGAGGAGCAGACAGGACAGATGACCCCAAACTGACCAACAAGGGATTCCATCTCATATATGTCATATTTGGTATAAAGCTAAGGGATCACGAGGGTCAAGTACTCTTCCTTTCTTTTTCAATGGCCAGTGTCTGAGGAAGACTCTGCCTTTGATATCAATCCATGTGTTCCTGAATCCACTTCCAGAATCCAGCTCCTGAACACAGTTCCTGTCTGGTGCTGGGCCCAGTCTGGGACTTCCCCAGTGCCTGCTCTGCATCAGTGGTGACGGTGATGTAATTGCCATTAGGGGGGGGTTGGGTTTGACACTGTTTTTGTATATATTTGCATATATTCCATTTTATTATGAGTTTCATTAAAGCTCTTTGATATTTCTTTTCTAATTGATAAGTCTCTCTCATTTATTCCCTTTCTCTTCCCATTTGGGAAGGGAGAAGGATTAAGAGAAAGCATCTGTTATAGGTCTAGTGGACTCTCTGACTCTAAACCTTGACACTCTGTAATTATAATATATAATAACTTAGAAATATTATTTATACAAACAAAAACAATTCTAAGAGTAAAAGAGACAAGCCTCAAGAGATCGTTTTGACTTATGGATTTTGGGGAAGCCTTCTGAAAACCACAGAAAAGTTCTGCCCCATTTGTAAGGAGAATGGAACTACACACAGCCACAGAGTTCTGATACTATCATGTTGCCTATTTATTTGGTTCAAGTATATTGTTTTTTTCATGCAAAGCCTCTGAGATAAACTATAGGTGCTATATTTTAAAATGACATTAGATCTTAATCTGTACTGATCTAGTATTTCATCTCTCACTGCAGTCTCTCATCTCTCACTGCAGAATACGAACTTATTTTTTTAAGGAACCTCTTATTACAAACAAATTTGATATTTCTTTTTTCCCACTTCCCTTAGTATAGGCAGCAGCTACACTTTCTTATGAGTTACATGAACCTGAAAGAACCTCCTGGACTTCTTCCAAGAAACAAGGACATATCCAAAGAAAGCATCAAAGTCTATAAAAATATGTTCATCAAGCATTTCTATGCTGAGGACATCCAAAAAGAAACCAGTCATGCAAGTTTATTTTTAACTAGTGCAGAGCCAAGTTTCTATCTCATTGAAGTCAATGGTAAGTTTCTGTTGATTCCAGTGACACGAAAATTCTTCCCATACAGCTCAGAATTGTGTCTGAAAGTCTTTCTTCCAGTCAAAGGAAGTCATTCAAATGCACACTTACAGAAATCATTTCACAATGTCTGATTATTATAGAACTTCTTCTACATTAATAGCAAGGAACCATTCCATACTACTGGAAGCTATTTCTTTCTAGTGATGCACAAATCAATTCAGAAACATAAATTACCTTGTATTCTGAAATCTCATTGCTTGTTTGGAAAACGATCTTGCAGATACTGACTCTCCCCCTACCTTGACTCACACTGTCATCATTAGGATGAGAAAACAGTCACTGACAGAGGTTTAAAATTCTCTAATCCTAATAAAGACAGTGTTAACAATGATGAAGGAAATTATGCAGAAGATCTTCTACCTGATCCACGGGTCAAGGTATTGCAGATTAAAAAAATCAAAGTGGTATTGCACACATTTTTTGGTGTTTGGACAGGTAACATTTTTTTTCTAAGTCTCTTTGGATAGTGTAACTAGTTTTACAGTTTTGAAAATATTCAGATTTATCTTTGCTAGCCGATTAATAATTTATCTTCAGATCCAGTTAGAAAATGAGACTGAGTTTTGTCCTCTATCTACGTTCCTTGTATGTTGCAAATTAATTTCTGTAATGGCTATATTTAAGGATGAATCCTTCAAACTGCTGTCCTGTGGCGTGGTATTCTACTGACACTTCTCTTATTACTGCAAACCATCCCTAAAACATTTTGTAATCATTTCTTCTTCAGTAAAGAGCATGAAGTAATTGTTTCTAAAAAAAGCACTGTCTCTCTAAAGAATGGTAATAGGAGCAGAACAGGGTAATCCCATCAGTGGTATCACCAAAGGCAGGATTTTAAACAGTGAAAAGGAAATCAGGGTGTGTAACTTACTAGTAATCACTAATCCCTTTTAGGATTTAATATTTAATTATGAAAGGGTGTCAATCAATGATTCGGTCCCCACTGTACTAAACAGGCAGTCCTGCCTGGGAAGACTTAATTTAAAGCTCTTGTCTTGCACACGTGAATTCTGGGTTTGATTGTTCGAGTTATGAAACCATTGTTCAGGATTCCATGAATAATTCAAAACATACATTTGTTTGCAGCAAGCAGCCCAGAGGCAAGAGTTCCTGAATTGCTTTTGTAATTTTCCATGAAGAACACCTGACTTTGCCAGGAGATAACATGGTGAGATAAAACTCACTAGTTCTGGCTTTTCAGTTCCCCTTTATATCTGGAATGAGATTTCCATATCCTCTGACTCTAGTCCTAGAGGGGTGCTGCTTTAGACTTGGAAATTCAGAATGAGCTCGATTATATCACCTCTGTCTTCAGAGGTGCTGCTATCCTGCATCATTCTTGTAGGTCAAGCTGTAGTCCCAGTCATTGAAGAAGCCTGTTCTAGCTTTGCTGGCTGCAGTCTTAGTGTCAGTCTGAAAAGGTATCACCATTGTGCAGACATCTGAATTCTCCAAGCAATTCAAACAAAAGTTCCCCTGATGTAATTCTGTATCCTGCTGTGGGAGGGAGAAAGAGCAAAGGGTTCTCTTATCACCTCTGGAGCAGAGCTGACTTTCTCCCTTCCTAATCAGCTATGAATAGATCCCCTTAAATAAGGTGACTGGAGAAATGGAAAGACATATGTTAAATATGTTACGGGAGCAGGTGTATGTTGGACAAAGCTGGAAAAAGCTAAATTTTGTTTCCCTGTAGTCTGCTGCGAATGTACATTAAAAGTGCACTTCAGGCAGTCCTATATCAGGCAGCTCTGAAACCAGTCCAGAAAGAAGTTTACAGCACTTCAGCCCGAGGGGAGAGAATACAGTGAAGACCAGAATTTCACCTGCACAAAAGCAGACTGTCTCTGACCGTGTCACACTAAAAATATGGACAAAGCTGTACAAAGTAGGACCATACTTCAAAACTGCATTCTTTACCTGTAATAACCAGAATAGCCTGCAAAACACCAGTGTGATTGGAAGAGCCTTTCCCAGTACAGGTGCAGCAAATTGCATTCTGTGATTTCCTGAATCAAGCAAATATAAAGGTTGGATTATAAGAGTTAAACAACCTTGCAATGGAGTCTTTCCATCTCAAAGAAGGTTATGAGGAAGACTTGATAACATAAAAACCTGCATTCTTGGTATGAATTGAAAAAAATGGAGCGGTCAGAATTATTTTATTCTTCTACAAATAAAGTTATTGAACTTGAAATTGATGCTTTTTCAATGTTGTAATTTTTACCAACCTCAATACATCAGTATTGCCCATTTAGGATGGGAAAACTACGGTATACACATTTAGACCACCAGTTTATCATCACATAATTCTTCAAGGGACCAGAGGTGTCCTGTCTGTTTTTTCAGTCTATCACTCCTCTATTTATTCAGATTCTCTTCTGTTCAGATTGTATTCCTATATTTGAAGCCTTTTCAATGAAGCAAAGGAAATATGGGACCCTTCCAAAAATAGTGCCCAGAAGCAAGGGAACAGTAATCCCGGATGCGATGCATATGCAAATACATCCGTGAATTCATTCATTGCTCCATGAAGCTGAAGTATATATCCCCTGTGGATACACTTTTCTATAAATATTGGAAAGCATAAACATTTGACCTTTTTTTTTTTTTTTTTTTCTATTTACTAGTTAGCTTTTCATTAAATATTTATTGAAACGAGGATCTAAGATACCAGTTCAGTAATAGATTTCTCTGGACTTATTTCAAGGTCATTTGAATTTTTTTTGAGCAAAGACTTTAGCTGACTAGGAACTAGTCTGCAAGACAATTTTATCTCCAGTAACACTGATGTACTTCACTTGTTGAAGGTGTGTTATGACCTGCATAGCAATCCTCCTTATGTGTTGATATGCTTATCATATCAAAACTAATGATCCAAATTCAAATATATCAAAGACCCATGGTTAATAAGTACTTTACTATAGGCTACACTGATTAAATTTTACTCATTTGCAGGTATCTGATATAAGTTTTCAGCTAATTATTTCAGAGATTGTAGGGTAAAATGCAAAATACATGAAGGCAATGAAAGTGATAATGTTATTTATACTGAGACTGAGCAGGGGTGGGATGCAAATAATTTTCTGAACATGTATCATACACAGCAGATCTTCCAATCACAGCCTGACCTTTTCAGGCAGGCTTCTGGTGAATTCATTTTTAATCTGTTTTTTTTTAATTCAGGTCTGAGTGCAATTTATCTAATTTCATGCAATTAACAGAGGTGTTTATGCTAGGATTACAACCACTGTAGGCTCCTTTAATAGTCAATGGAAAAAATAAACACCTCTAAACAACATTTTAGCACATCAGACGTCACAATTTTCCTTTAGAGATGCCTCTACCTCTGCCTCCCTAGCAATGGAGGGAGTCTGAGGAGATAATATTCCTGTCTCCTCAATACTTTACTGCAGTGGGATTATTCCAGGCTCTGCATAGAAGTGGGAGCTTGGCCAAGCTCAATGGAGCATGGCCAAAAATAACATCAGAGTAAATACCTTGAATCTAAAATTCAATCTCTTTGAAAGAAATAACTTCATTTTTGTTTGTGGTTTGCACAGACACCATTCAGAAAAACATTCTTGAGTCAGAAATATCCTAAGCTATGTTGTAATTGTTATTTTGGTAATGCTTAAAGTTACAAATTGCTGTTGCCACATTCCTTCTCTTTTTCACCCTATTTCATGGTAACTCTTGACATTTGATTGCATAGTAAATATCAGGTAGTGGCAGTCTGGTTATATGATAATTCCTATAAATGTTACAAAGTAAAAAGAGCCACTGTCAGTTATATAGTAATTATTCTTGGCCCTTCTAAGCATTTTACCAAGTAATCTGCAGGAACATGCAATTATCTTATCACCTTTTCACTTGCCTCACTTGTACATATCAAGAAAGGAATTTAAAACTACTTTCTTGATGTCTAATTCTTCATGGTCTCTTTACACTTTTGTTACTTGCTTCCCAATGTCTCACTCTGCTCATGAAAGCCCATTCTATTCTCTGTTCTCTCCATTGGATTCCACACATCAGGATGAGACACTGACTTCCCTATCTTGCCATATTAACATTTACAAATGCAAACATTTGCATTTCTTATTTTTAGGTAACTGTCCAAGCATAAGTATGTCATGGTTCAAGTTCATGCTCTGAGAAGATGGAGATCCATTAAAGGTGTTTCCTTCTGGAATAAGAGGATAAATAGTGCTATACAGAGATTTCTGCACTTTCACAAGAAGAAATTAACACTTTCCTAGTAGAATTCCTGTTTGTGTGGGTTTTGAGGCCATTTCCCTTTTTGTTACAGCTATACCTATGATTTTCACAGCTCATTGTTGAGATTTAAAACTGTTTTGTCCTACTTCCCCCTGCTTATCCGTTTCTCTTTCATCCATCTCTGCCACATGTTTTTTTTCCCACAGATATTTTGCTTCATATGTTCTTAACTTTTTAACTATCTGATGGGTATATATCTGATGCTTGAGTAAAACAATTCAATGATTTGTGTAGGACGAGAACAATGAAGGCAACAGCAAGAAACCTCAGGCAAATTTTATAGAAGAGAGGAGAGGAGAGGGAGAGAGAGAGGAGAGACCCCAAACTCCTTACCCCCCCCCAAAACCCCCAAAACAAATGTCCAAGAACCCACCCTCATTCCCCCAAAATAAGTTTTTCTATCTGTGCTTCTGCTTTCATTGCATTCTCCATACCTGCCCTTTGATGTTCACCCAAACCTCCCTCTGCTCCAGCCTGCTTGAAAAGGTTGTGCAATCCAGCTGCTCCCTGCAAGAAAAAGTACTGGAAAAATCCACAGCAAATAGGTAAAGAAGCTGAACAAGACCACCCCAATTCATCTCTTTTTGGTCTCTGCACCCAACACTAACTCTTATATGGTTACAAAACCAGAATGATTAAGGTTAGGGCAAGAGCTTGAGTCCCTTCCACAAAGAGGAAAAATAAAGTAATTGATGCAATATACTGGTAATTTCTTACGGTAGACATGAGACTGACTCTGAATGTTTCATCTGAGAAACAGCAAGTCACTTCCTATCTGAATTTTTCCCATTTTATTACCTTTCTCTTATAGCAAAATCTGATACTTTTTGGAATGGCCAAATTCTGGACTCTGTAAGATTATTTACATAATAATATTAATTAAAATATTAATTCATACGGGAGTTCTGCACTGCATGTTAAGGGTTCCTTTGTTCTTGATGTCAATCTGTTTGAGGCTACTCAGGTATCAGTGTTTGCACTTTCACAAATTTGAGATTCATTCCCTTAACATTAGTTTTCTATATATTTGTTCAACTCAGTTCATCTTAGTCATATCTCATCTGAACTATTGATAAATTTACAACGGATAAGGACAAAGAGTAGGAAAAAAATTACTCTGCATAGCAGCAATTTATATCTCATAGTTAAGGTTCAGAGGTAATAAATAAACAATGGTCAGATGTTCAAGAAGTAGGAAAAAATGCACTCTATGATGAAAGCTTTAGCCTTCCAATATTACTTTTAGCACTGAATTCACACGTACTGTCTTAGAAGATGGAGTTAGATTTTCTTTCTAATCTACCTCTGAATATATACCCATAACAAAGAAAAACGTGCAAAGAATATAAGCTTCATTGGCTCCACAGTGGTGGAAAACTCGAAACCTGGAATGAAAGCTGTTAACATCAGCTGACATTAGTCAGGGTGGTCTCCAGTAAAATGCAAGCTGGACTCTTTATGCGACTGCATAGCCACCACATCTTTGACTGCCAGAAACTGCTGTCACCGTCACATCCCATAGAATTTTCTTCTTTCAAGAGGCCACGTGGCTTTTTTCCACTTGAACAATGCTATGGCTTAAAGCAGAAAGACAATAAAGCATGCTACCATTCCTGTTATACCATGGGGAATATTCACATGTTGCTATGTTCGATTCACAGTCTGAAGCTCATTTGATTGATTTCCATGTCATCGATCCAAAGAGATATTATTGTAACAAAGCAGCTTCACCATCTCAATGGGAGTTGCTGGGAACAGATCTCTTCCCATAAGGAGCCACTTCTCCTGTGCTGCAGCTGAAGAAGGGTGATGAACTAGTATCACATAGGAGAATCAAAAATAAAGACCAGTACACCTGAGGAAGCTGTATAACATCTCCTTGCTTGCCATGACAGAGACATGCAGCCAGCTAAGAATGGGTTGTTTCCACATGGGAGGTTAACTTAAGTAACCTTTGCTTAACATGGGGAAGGTCAACAGCATCTGATGAATGCTTTCTAGATCTCAGACTTAAAACTCAGAATCACTGCACATGGAAACCCGAGACTGTTTCCTGCTTTCTTCACATCATGTTGTGTTTTAAATGGTTCAAAAATCAAACTTTCATTAGTTCCATCAGGAAATTATTCTGGAGACTGATGTTTACCTGGGTTGAGAGGTTTCTGGGATCTCTCTGGCAATTTTTCCTTGCTGACGTTTTTCTTTCAGTTTAAATAGGAATAACAATTGCTGAATTACTTCACTACAGTATGTACACACTCATTTGTGGCTCATTTCCACTCCCATTAAACAGGGTTTTCAACACCCTTAAGTAGAAGGAAAGAAAATATTTGCAGCTATTTACAAATGCAGCATTTAATGACATTATAACCCTGCCTGATCAGAGCCTTTTACAAGATATTGGATTTCTTGTTGAAAGTCAATTTTACAACAAAATAAACACCATCATGACATAAATATAACTGGTTTGGTTTTCAGATGTAGTTATATATCATATTACTCCTCAGGGGTGAAAAACATAATGTGTGCAAATAAATTTAGATACACAGCAACAGATTTTCCAGTGATGATACAATTAAGGCTATAAAAGACTGCCTATATGTAACAGCTGCTGTGGAAGCCCCTCGCATGCTCTTATATACACAACAACTGTATTTTGTTTTTCTTGGTTTGCTGTTATACTTAGTTGTCTTTTTGTAAAGCAAGTAAATTATTCAGTGTCTAAAAACATTTCTAAAATACTGAGAAGCACAATAATTAGACCACTCTGACCCAAATTTTGCATTAGAGAAAAATCAACATTGCTGAATCAAAATACATCCTATCTGTTTAATATAAAGACTTGTTTTCAATTTATACACATGTATGCCATGGGAACAAAGTAGGATTTTGGTTGTTAGTTCTTTTCCAAGATGATCACCTGCTGTCTGAAACAAGTGCCTATTAGAGTCTCTTTGGTTCCTAAACAAAATATTGATCCACATTGACTTCTCTTGGGATTAGGACTGTACCAAGTAGGCACAGGGCAATATTTTCTTTTGTATTAAGGGACACTTCACTGCATTGTTTGTTTCTTTTACTGCTACCAAAGGAATTGACTAAGTGCTGCAATTACAGGAACTATTCAGCTTTCTGTTCTCCTTGTTCACCTGAGAAAGCACAAGAGAAGTGATTGTGGCTTTATAGCACCAGATCAGAGCTAGAGGGCTGCTGAGCACTATAAGCACAAGAGTGGAGAGGGAATGAAGATACACAAGCACTTGGAGCAGAGCTCCATTACTGAAAAAATTCTGAGCCGTTTTAAAATACATTTTGGAATCCATGAATAAGAATGTATAAAACCAGTACTCTAAATAGGCAACAGTAGATAAATATTAATACATTGAACTTCACTCTGCAGTATGAAGTGGAGATATTCAGAGCCACATTTTACTCAAGCTTTACATGTAAAATTTCACAGATTTCTCTGGGAATTATGACTCACTTAAAAAAAAAATAATTAAAAAATAGGTAGGCTTTGAAGTGGAAGAAAAAGAAATTTTCCCTTCAGTCATATAAGCTATGCAAGTACAATAGTCAATAATCAAGGCTGGTTAATAGACTCTTGTTACATTTCTTTAGCAATACAAAACTGCATTTTCTGGCAAAAATATCTGCTTTCAAGAGATACATTGGTGTTCTGTTAGAAAACCAAGTATGTGAGAAATTAGTTTTGTATGATAATACAGAATATTTTCTCTGAAAGGCAAAAAATTTTCAACTAAATAGTGTTATTTTCTGCTGTGAGATATGTTTTTAATTGAGTTGTAGCTCATAAATCAAGCATTCATTAAGAGGAGATAAAGATATGAATTACGTGAGAAGGGGTCAGTTTGGAGAGCCCATCAAAATGGCAGAATGGGATTGTAAATCCTAGGCAACAATTATAGCAATGTCTTCATTTGGCATGTGACACCATTTTGAAGAGAATACTTTGACATGCTTCAATTTCAGATTAATTACTGAAAAATGGAACATTTTCTCTTTGAAACAGTGATGTTTCACGACACATTGAAATCTGTTTTAATATTAACCATATCCTTGCCTTTGAATCTCTCTTTATGTAATGCACATGTTCACAGCGCAACACCCCCCAAAGGATGTAATTTGTGTTTTATTAAGACTACTATTCCCTATTATCCGTTGAACTATCAACTCAAATGTCTTTGGAGCCTTGCTTTGTTTTCATTAGAGATGCTCAGGGAGCCTCTCAGGTTAAATTTGCTGATGGTCTAAGTCTCAGATTAGATCCGCAACACAGCTGCCAAACAGAGGCACTTTTAGAGCCAATACTATAATTAACATAGGTCTGTAAAGTGTTGCTTTAAAAAAATAAATAAGTTGGAGACTGCGTGTGAGTGTCATCATTGTGATATAGTCTCATGGCTTGCATGACACTGCCAATCCTTGCCAAAATAATAGGTCTTTTGGAGGATTCCTAGAAAAAGATACTGCTTTTTTTTTTTGTTCTGCTTCTGATTTTATTGCTTTAAAGACTTTCCATAATGCTCAATTCCCCCTCAAAAGAGATTTAAAAATAATATTAGCCATAATGAAATGTCAGGTTGCAAATCCCAAATAACCTTGAATTCATACAATCCTATTGGGTCCAGTCAGTACTCGTTTAAATCTATTGCAATATTTCTATTCACCCAGATGACTATTTCAAAGCTTCACAAATTCAGAAGTGAAATATATATTTGGTCCTCATCATTTTACACTCTCCTGATACAAAACTTCAATATTCTGTCAGGAGAAAAATAAGAATAATAATTAAAAAAAATCAGGCCATTTTGGTGACTACTTATCAGCTTTTGGTAACAGTGTCTTTGGATTCCTGAAAGCAGAATTCAGTCTCACTGTCTGATCATTCTTAATTGTTCTTAAATGCCAAACACAATTGGACATTTTTCATAAATTTAGCAAATATTTTTAAAAAACTAATGAATTTTGGTTTATTTCATTGTGACTGAGAGCTGCCTTCAGTAATATTGTTTAGTGGTATAATGTCAGCTGGCAATAAAGCACCACACAGACGCTCACTCGCTCCCCCACCCCAGTAGGATGAGGAAGAGATTCAAAAGAGTACAAGTGATAAAACTCATGGGTTGAGACAAGGACAGCTTAATAAGAAAGCCTGCATGCACAAACAAAGCAAAACAAGGAATTCATTCACTGCTTCCCAGAGGCAGGCAGGTGTTCAGTCATCTCCAGGAAATCAGGGTTTACTTGGGAAGACACAATGTTGTAACTCTGAACATTCCCCCTTCCTTCTTCTTCCCCTAGCTTTATATGTTGAGCATGACATCATATGGTATAGAATATGCCTTTGATCAGTTCTGTCAGCTGTCTTGGCTGTGTCCCCTCTGAACTTATGGTGCACCCCCAGCCTACTCGCTGGTGGGGTGATGTAAGAAGCAGAAAAATCCTTGCCTCTGTAAGCACTACTCAGCAATAATGAAAATATCCCTGTGTTATCAACACCGTTTTCTGCATGAATCTAAAACATAGCCCCCTACTAGCTACTGTGAAGAAAATTAACTACCCCAGCCAAAGCCAGCACATATTTGTATAAACTATCTTTCAAAGACTTGAGATTGTGTGTGCAATCTTATTGAAATCTAAGTTGTTCTTCTACCCACAGGCAGAAAAAAAGTTTACTCAGCATGTGATTACAAGAGCTTTCACGTTTTCTAGACCATTTATAACATCTTATCAGAACAAAAAGTTTACTTCTTTTATTCTCAGTAACCTAGCCAATTAGCAAGCGACATGATTACAAGGAAACACAAATTGCTTGGACATAAAAACCAGACTGTTTTCAACAGAAAGCTGGTGCTTTGTGGTTCTCGGAGTGCAGTGTCACTGGGTATAGATGCATACTTTGAATGTGGTTTTTCATTGCCTGCTATATCTCTTGCAGTACAGTTCCAGCAGCTCTGGAGTTCACAACTGAGCTGGTTTGCTTAGGTATTTGTTATCTGTGACAGTTTTCTTTTGTTTTCATTAGGATTATAAGCAATGGGAAGCACAAGAAATGCTGACTCCTGAACAGACTTACAACTGTAACAACTGATTTCACAACAATGAAGAATTTTAGACAGACACTAAGACCTAATGTTCACAGCTGATTCTCAGGTAACCTTATTCCAAGGGCAATAAACACAATTATAGGGGGATATATTAAGAAAGCCTAATGTAATTTCTGCTTCCACCCTTGCTTCTAAGGACTACCACCAGAAAACAGCTTACCCACATCAATGATTCTGCTTCCATTAGAAATGGAACTGCCATATTTCTTTTCAGCATTTACACTCATGGTGTAAAATACATGGCCAAATCCATCATCAAGTCCCAGAGATTTGTATGTACTTTGAAAGGTACACAAGAACAAAGGATACGTGAATCACCTAAATAAGAACATTTAAGTGGGAATATATTCCCCAAGGAGTGCACAAGACCCTGCTACATAATTCTCTAACTAACTTGGAAATTATAGTTTGACTTGCTACAATAGGAACAATAAGCTCAGAGCTTTACTGCTCCCAAAAGACCGAAGGATTTACTACTGAGGTTAAGTTGGATCATGTACCAAAAATACAGTAATTATCATTCACAAATACAAAAATCAGAGATTTGGTTGTCACCTACTGATTTTTAGGAAAACTGTGAAGAAAATATGACCAAACATTAAGTACTATCTTGTGAGAAAGGTTGACTAAGATTTTCAAATTTACATTTGCAAGCAAAACCCCAGTTCAGAATCTCAAGACAAGACACAAAGCATTAGATAACCAGTAAGTCTAACTTCTAGACAGGGTGGGGAAAAAAAATAACAAAAGAGATCATTTATAACATTTTCAAAACTGACAAAGTGATAAAGAATCTAATGTCACAATATAAAAGATTTTCCATCAGCTTTAGTGGAAATCAAGTTGAAGTACATGAAGCAAAAACAATTAAAGATACCTTCCTCCTCTGGGGCTCCTAGTGCATCCCAGGCTTGGAATAAACAATGTTCCAGTGGAAAGCTCCATGTGAAGTTGCTTTTCATTCAAATTGGTCCCATTATACTGTGTAATAAATAAATACAGAGAATGAAATGAATTTATTTCCAGATTCAAATGTATCTGCTCAACTTAAATGCTGAGCTTTATTTTTGAGACAGCTTTTCAGAACCATCATGCTGAAACAATGCTTTTTGAGCAAAATGAGAACCTGACATGATGGTGAATTCTTATTTTCCAGAAAGTAAAAGCAGGGATTGAAATGCACAAAGAATGCAAGTTAAACTAAATTCTAAAAACCCCACGATTCTGAGTATGTTCTGTGCATTTATTCCCATAAGAAGTCAAATTAAAAAAAAAAAATAATTAATAATTCTAAATACTAGGAAGAAGAGGAGGTTCACGGTGGTAAACATAAGGTTATTATTTTCCTAGAGACAGGTTTCACCTGTCTTTATTATTACTTCAATATAAATCTAAATGTTATTCTTTATATAATGTAATCTAATGTAGTAGCATCATAATAAAATCTACACCTGCAAAGGCTAGGTTTAACTATTCTCCCCAAAAACAAGTTACTGGAACCACCAGTTTATTTTTGACCTGAAATTTTTCTTCTAGCCGTCATGTTTTGGATTGTTGTTTTTGATGGGTTTTGTTTGTTTGTTTTGTTTGGAAGACAAATTACTGCTGTGCCATGAGGGTTAGGCCTTAACTGCTCACATGGTTCAGCACTGAGTGATTATTCTGCGTTTAGATGATGCAGCTGTCTATGGAACAAATGATCCACTCAGCTGATCAGGGAGGCAAAAGCCCTGTTTTTAACTTACAGTAATAGGTTATGTTTATTATATTTTAATATAATAAATATATTAAATGTTATGGGTTAGTCATAGTGCTGATCATTGGCTTCTAACTAAATAACACAACCAATTACTACACAGTTATATAGAAATAAGGTTACTAAACAATAAAAACATAGTAGAGGGAGAGTCAAACACTATAAAATGATAAGAACACATCATATTGAACAATAGCATCGAAGGCCAGAAAGTATACCCCATCTCTACCCAAAGCCAATTTCACTGATTCATTATCACAATGACGTGATTGTTTTTAGTACTTCAGAACTCATTAATAGACAGAAGTTATAGCAGAATTACTGATGTGCTATTAGTTGGATGTAAAATGCTGCTTTTACCAGGCAGACACCAGATTTGCAGGTGTGGTGAGTTTGGTGCTTACTTGCAGTTAACAAGTGGCTTTCCTGTCCTATTAAATCCTCCCTGCTTATTTTTAGAAGCCTCTCACGCTTATTCATGCAGTGCTCATCAATGTGTGAAATTAAAGCATGAACTGATCACTATGTGAAAGTGAGGTTCACAGAGTTAATTTATGCATAAATTATAACAGGGATGGTGGGCACATTTAAGGAGGCTGTGCAACCTGCTGAAATAAGCTACTGCTACTACTACATTGAGGGCTGAAACCGGAATGGCTGAAGGTAATGTCTGTCTGGAATTTACTAAGGTCAGACAAATATGGATAAGTTACTAAATACAGACCGTTAATTGCATTTTGCTGAGGTGGTTAGTATAAAATCATATCTTTCAACATGAAAGGTAGGATTGCAGAAACTCAGTTTTTGCTGTCAAAGATGTACAATTTGAAGACAATGCTTTAAGCTATAGGAAAGGTTTACAATTAAACTGTGTTCTGCTACTTAAATTGTTACCAGCTCCACGTATAGGTGTAATGTTAGGGTGTTAGGAATATAAGTGTTTTAGCTCCTCAAAAAAAGGCATTCTGGAGCAAGAAAGAAGTGGATAAATCCTATTAACTTAGTCTCATGCTCTCAAATAAACTGGATCACTTTCATACAACTTGGGCTCAAAGAGACTGTGAATGACACATGGAGTCAGGAGTAAAATGATATGGAAAAAAATAATAGCATGGAAGAATACTGCAGCTAAATGCTCCATTAGACCTTAAATCCTCTGGAAACTCAAAACATACAGGAAAGATTTAAGCTCTACATGAGATACTAGTAGGAAGACAATCAGAAAGTAGCCTAATTTCTGATAATGGAAGGTTCTGGTACACTTAATACATCTAGACAGATAATTGTGCGTGTCAAACCAATTTTGCTGAAGGTGGGATACATAGCATAGAAACGTCTGACATGATTGATGGTTTATCTACTCTATGCTTTCAAACAGAGTGGTGGGCTTTGTTAGGGTAATAAATGGCTATTTTACAGAACTGGGTAAAAAGTATTACGTGGACAAGATCATGAAAAAATTTAGGATAAAGTTGGTCTCCTCATCCTCAAAATGCTTCTAAAATGTGCTCTTGCTTTCCCTTCTGAGATGTTCCAAGAGTATTTGAAAAGCAGAACATATCAGGTAATAAAGTTATGGAAAAAGTGGAAAATTAGAGGTAGATATTTTCCCAGAAAAATTATGTTTAAAATTATTATTATTTTAATTTTATAGTAATTTTTTAAATGGTCACATAATTTTAAGACTCTGGTCATAAGTCCACAATTAACTGTATGAAGATGGAGCTGAGTGCCTACAGAAAAGCTGCTGATAAACTGAGAGATAGACTGAAGCCCAGCACCTTCTGAAAGTAATGAAAACTATTTCAGAGGTTTAGATGTACTAAACAGAAACACTACTCTTCAGGTTTGTAGGCCATAATAGTTGTATTACTCTGCTAAAACAGTGATTAAATTATCTAACAGAAAAATAAAACTTTTTTTCTCAAGTTAGAGTAAAGGATGCATCACTCACTGCAGGTTTGCCAATAGCAGGTGTGGGAGGGGTGCGGGATCATATTTTGGGAGAGTTTTGAGACTTATTCATTCAATCATGCATTAAATGCAAGGCTAATCATATGCCAGCTAAATGCCAATACTGAGTCTTTTGCCTCATTTTGAGAACTGGAAGATGCCAATTCTCAAATTCTTCTGAGGTCTTCTCTGAGCTTTGTTTTACTCTCACTCATTTTTTTCTTTCCTACCCCCTTACTAATGCTGATTCTTTTCTTTTCATCATCTCATTCATAACAATTTTCCTATGCCTCTATAGATTCCAATCTCCATGTTAATGACACCAGTGACAGTCCCTGTTTTAATATTTTAAATCAAAATTGAACCAAGAGTAGGCATGCTATGGAGACTAGATTTTTTTTTTCTTCAAGTTTGCTCCTGATCAATAACTTTATTTTCAAATACTGCTAACACTTCTTTAAAAACTGAAGGGAAGAAAGGAAAATGTACAAAAATCAGCAAGCACAAGTATAAAGCACCATGTTTCGATGGGAAGTTTAAAAAAAGTTTTTTGGCTGTGCTAAAGGAGTTAATGTTAAAACCCCAAATTTGATGAAAACTTCATCACAGGTTTCAAACATCCTACGAGACACATAAGAAAAATCTTTCATTCTCAAAAAACTCCAGATTCTTCATCAAACATTTGAGTAAGTTCAGGATTAAACTATGCTTGCTTATTCAACTATAAAAATTTCTTAGTTTTTAAACATTTTTTTCAGGGTAATGTTCTAAAAATGGAATTAGACCCAATTAAAAATTTCTACAGTTCCATTTCAACAAATTTACTTCAAATAATACCACACAGTAGTCTTTTGATACTTTGAGAAGATCAGATTTGCTTTCACACTTTGAAAATGAACCTTTTGTTTAATTTAGAAATACGTACATACTGGAAATTAGAATTTTGGTTATAAATTCACAGTAGTTTATTTGCTACTATTTTAAGTGATCAGACAACAATTTAATATTTTTTCTGTCCCAATTTTGAATGGAAAGTTTTTAAAAAGTGTAAAATAATGTGCAAAAAAAGACATTCCTATTTCAACAAAGTAGTAATTTAATAGGTGTCAAGGTAATAGCTGAGTTGAAGCCTTTTCAAAAAGGCTGTTACTTTTCAGAGATAAAAAAAAATAAATAGGGGATATGGTATCAAGAAATGCAACTAGGAATGGATAAATTAATGAAATCTTATGAAAAATAAAGAAAAAAAAAGAAGGAAAAAAGATATAAGAAGATATTTTGTATTACAGCTTTCAGTGTGATCAATGAAGCTTGGTACACTGGTGCACTGATAACCAAAGACTTCTACTTTATGTCATATTGTCTGGTCTGGTAAATTTGGAGACTGATATTTAACATATCTGATAGTTCTAATTTTATTTTAATCCAATGGTTAGCTGTCTTTTGGCTGAAAGCAGCCATGTGTCAGCTGAAAGGACACAGTCGGTTGCCTTTCCTTTCTGCTGGGACTATATTTATTGTACCTTTTACCTTTGAAAGGAAATGAGATCCTGTAAGTTTATTTTAAAGCAAGCAGGTTTCTAGAAATAAAAATGAAAATGTGATCAGCTCTATTTGCCCAAGTTGTACGAACTTTACATTTTAAAAGATTGCAATCCTCTGTGTGCTATTGTTGTTTCATGTATAAAAGTACAGCTTGTTGCACAATTAAATCATACAGAAAATACATTAAAAGCTCTAATGTTGCCTTGTATGGCTTGTGAAATAATGAACATGTTCTGTTCACAGCCTCGACCATTATAATGTTATTACACAGTCATTAAATTGAAGCTGTTATTCCACTGCTAAAACAACTGATCAATATCCATTACCATTCAGTGATGGTTGGAGCCAAAATGAGATTATATTGCAAATGAGCCACAGACAAGGTAATGATCCCTCTACTTTGATATATTTAAAGGCATTCCCTAAAGCAGACAATTTCCATAAGAGAGAGTACAACTTTTCTATCAAGTCTTCAATCTAGGCAAATAAAAATGTGCTTTAATTATAAAAAGCCTTACCTAATATGGTTTATAATGAAATAATAGTGTCCTAGGCGAAGAAAACCACTGTTGGATCAATGAAAGTGTTTCTAGTTTCTGCCTACTGAGTTTTACATGTTCTGTAGGTATAAATGCTGTGTTACATTGAGCTTGTGCCTTACCAAAGAAAGTAACCAATTGATATTGGAGAGAAGTCTCTTAGTGAGGTAAATTTTAGAACTTGTCTAAAAATAAATAAATAAATAAAGGTGAGATCTTCTTAGGTTTTTTTTTGTGTCTCTTTTCTATGAGACCTGTGATAATCTCATTTTGCTCTTTCTTATCACTTACAAAGTCTAGTAGAACATCTTCCAGGCTGTGCTTGAGTGGTTCCTTCAAGACCCTCTCAGTCATTGACTTGAGGGATCCAGTATTTGCTATCATTTCTGTTATCTCTGGCTCATTAGCATGTCAAGGTGTTTATTATTTATTGAGGGTTTTTTCTTTTATGTTAACCAGATATCCTCACAAGACAGATGTCCTTACCCCCAGATATCCACATCTTTATGTTCCACATGTCCTTACAATATGCAGAATACAAAAAGTTTTCCAAATGCTCCATCTTCTCTTTCTCTGTTTTCTCTGTTGAAGCAAAAGGCCTCACAAGCACGTTAAACAGATTTAGACTATTTACTAGAATATATATATAGCATAGTGTATATTATTATAGCATAATATACTAATACAGCATAACTTACTACTACCTCTCAAGTTAATTTTCCTTTTCCCTTGTTTTTCTTCCATATTTGCCAGATTTCCAAAAATGGCTGTTGTTTCATCATAAATGGACAGAACACTCATCGTGGGATTATTCCTGGAGGAAAACAGGCATGACTGCTATCAGCAAGACTGTGTGGGAATAAATTGGGCTGCAGGTGATGACCTTGAGGTATGCTTGAGAATGGCAAAGGAGGAAGCAATGCAGTGAAGAAAGAAGATAAAGAAGAAAGTAGAAGATAACCAGAATGAGGGGTGGTGATGGAGGCGGTGTAGGATAGCCACTTATGTATTAGCTTAGGATGCATGAACAGCTCGTATATAAACATGTAGAACCAATGGTGAGTGTGCATGTGATCAGGAAATTTTAGGGCATAAATTAAGCTTCAATTCGATAATAAAGTGGCTTTGCTTTATAACTCTCATAGAGTTGTGCGAGTCCAGTAACCTCCCGCAGCTCATCGTTTTCCAAATAGCCCTTTTGGAACTAGAACATCTAATTCTTTTTCTTTTGAACTCAGTCTTCCATGATTTTGAATATATTTCTAGAATATTAATAACACTGTAGCCTTCATTAATGCAGACCGGGTCAAAAAAATATGGTCTTACTTTTGACAGCATAATGAGTATTTGGAAGGAAAAATTACTGGTAATTATGATAGGATTACATAGGCATTTATATACTAGGTATAAATACTGCCTATGGCAGAAAGAGTTTTTTCAATTAATATCTCCTTTTCACAGACTTATACTTGATGTTACTGTCTTTATCTCTGTGATCTCTCTGTGTTCAACCTGAACTCTGCAGCAAGGGTCTGAAAGACTTTGCTGAATAACAGAGGCAAAGAAGTCCAACCCCTCCGTGGATATAAATTAGGTTGTGATTTCACTCTGTACAAAGTGGACACATTGTCTGTCATAGATATTAGGTAGAAAGAACATGTTGGATATCAGCTGGGTACTGAGGATAACCTTTGCCATTGCTCTTTCTTATGCAATGCTAAGGACTCTTCCAATTTTTTTGCACAACTTGAGTTTCTAGCCCATTTCTTTGAACAGGGTATCCTCAGCTGCTCATCCCTCTGGCTGGTTATTCTGTAGCTTGCAAGGACTTTGCAAGTATAACCACTGTGTGATTTCCTTCTCAAAATCTCCATTTACCATCAACCCTTGAATAAAGGTGGCACTAGATAGGCAGCCAGTGTCCTGTGAGCACTGTGCATGTAATACTAGGCCCCACTGTCTCCTCCCCTGCCTGCCTTCCTCACTTCCACATTGCTCTCTATCTTTGTGATGCTGCCGCTGCCACTGTCACTGTTGTGCTGCAGACTGCAGTGGGAGCAGCATAAGGCCATACAGGAATAAGGTCATTACACCATATCAGGAATGGACTGAGGCAGACACAGTACATGGTATGGTGATTTCACTGCTGATGTTATGCTAGAGAGGGTAAACCTGACCTGCTATGCCATGCCACAGACCCAGCTCTCTAAACATACTCTCAGTTTTAAGTTCCTTGACAGAACAGTGTACAGCAGCAAGAACAATTGGATTATAGTCTATGGCTACTGCAAGACATGGTAATAATACCAACAATAAATAATAAACAACAGCAATAACCTTGCATCATCTGGCAGCTCAAAGGCATATTTAATGCAAAAATAAATAAATCATTGTTGTGGAGAGACTCTTGCAGCCCCTTCTATACTACTATATTCTGCTTCATTTAATGTAAAGTACGTATCCCAGCCTGACAGCCCTGACAGCAGAACTGTCAGAAGATTTAGTGGAATTGTATGATTTTCTTTCTCTGATCAAACTGAGAACCAACTTGTCTTGGCAAATCTGTAATGAGGTTTTGAATGTTGACAGAAGAAGGGCACAAGGGGGAGAAGCGCAGGTCCTAAAAGCTGTCTAATCTAACGAATATTACAATTCTTAATGAGTTTTGTCTTGACTTCTTTTTTTTTCTTACACAGTTGTTTGTAGGCAGTCTTCTAGTCTTAGTTTATGTATTCTATATGAATACATAATTACATCTTTGCTTTCAGAGATCTGAGGGTTGGCGCTGGTAGCAAAATTAGATGCTCCTGTTTATAACAACTGTTTGATCAATAATGTATTGCAGATGCACAGCCCATAGTACGTTGTTACGGATGCATAAATGGGATGCCTTCCCACTGCACATGCTCTGTGATAGCTCGCTTTGCAGTGCCTAGCACTATTCCACTTGAATAGAGGCCAATGAAAATCTTGCTGTTTAATTGCGAGTCATTAGAACACCACCAAAGGTTAAGTTATTGCAGTTACTGACATTTAAGTGGTAAATAAGCAAGGCCTGAACAGGAGAAAGGAAGTGGGATGCTATTTTTATGGCATGAAAAGAATCATTTTACTGGAGTCATAAGGACACTTTGGTTGTTATTTCAGAGCTGTATTCTCATTGGCTTCGGCTGAATGTAACAAAAACGCGAAGAAAAGAAGGATTTTAAAAGACTGAAGTGAAAGAAGCTCTCAATTCACTTCTACTCCCACCTGCCTCATCAAGACTTCCTGCTCTGAAGGAAAAGTGTAGGTGAACTGATTCTGCAGGGTTGATTCTTTCTTCTATGAAACGAATGCCAGCTAAATGAAATCAGATTTTGTCCAAATTATGTCATCAAGTTCAGTGGGTACAAATGAGAGTAATTTCCAGTGTAATGCAAACATAATACAGACAGCAGGCCTATTTAGATTGGATGTTATTAAAATAAAGAAATAAAATTACTGCATTCTATTTAACAAGTAATAATAGTCAACTGTAGTCAATAAATGCCTCAGCTTATAAAAAAGCCTGTAAGCCCTAAGATACATACATATTAATGAGAATGTTTTCCCTTCCATAAAAAAAAAAAAATTCAAAATGCTTTTTCCTATGCAAGCTAATAACTTTCTTCCAAGGAATAACCTGGATTCATCATTACTTTGAGTGCTTAAATTAATATGAACAGTCTTTTTGTAGATATTAATCTGCAACTTGCTGAGCTGGATGCAGTAACTGCTTGGTAAAATTCTATTGCTTTGGTTACACAGAAAGATGTAACCATCTCTTTTAGCTTTAAAAGCTAGTAATATCACCTTTCATGTCATTACATACATAAGCAGCACAGTCAACATAATTTTTCAAGACAAATGATGTTAAAATAGAAAAAAATATCATTTTAATTCTTCCAGAAGCTAGGCAGAAAGCAATTACCATACTAAACTAAGTTTTTTGCTTTCATTTTTTAATTTCAAGTGGTTTTGCATGCAGTCAATTTTGTAATGTTTATTACTATGCACTATCTTGCATGACTTCCATTATCTTCATAACTTTTCATTCATTTCATCAAAACCTCACATAATCCTTTTTACTCAACAGATGGTAACTGAGTGGCCAATTCTGGTGTTTGAGAAAAAATCAGAAAATAATAGTTTTCTGATGATTTTCATACATTTTAAAGTACAGTTGATTATCATATCTGTCTTATGAACTTAGAAAATTACATAGGTGAGGCTAGTCACCCTTCTCAGGAAAGTCAATATATTAATAAACAATATAAGTTATATTCCCTTTAACATGATCCTTTCAGAACTTTGAATCACTTAATTTCTGTTACAACAAAAATGCATTGATGTATGTAGAGATTTTTCTATTCAATATGAGGAAGATTTCATTGCCAACATTGTTCTATAGACAGAAAACATAAATTAAGGTTTAATGCCTGGCTGCTAAACATAAGTCTATTATATTAAATCATAGAATTGTTAAGGTTGGAAAAGACCTCCAAGATTATCAAGTCCAACCTTCTACTCAACACCTCCATGACCACTCCACCATGTCTCAAAGTGCCTCATCTACATGTTTCTTGAACACCTCCAGGGATGATGACTCCACCACTTCCCTGGGCATCCTGTTCCAGTGCTTAACTACTCTGTCAGTAAAGAAATTCTTCCTAATATCTAATCTGAACTTCCCCTGGTGCAACTTGTGGCCATTTCCTCTTGTCCTGTTATTAGTTAATAGGAAGAAGAGGCCAACACCAGCCTCACTACAAATTCCTTTCAGGTAGCTGTAGAGAGCAATAAGGTCTCCTCTCAGCCTCCTCTTCTTCAGGCGAAACAATCCCAGTTCCCTCAGCCCTTCCTCATAAGTCATGTTCTCTAATCCCTTCACCAGCCTCATTGCCCTGCGCTGTATCTGCTCCAGCATCTCCATGTCTTTCTTGTACTGTGGTGCCCAAAACTGGACACAGTACTCGAGGTGTAGTCTCACCAGTACAGGGGCACAATCCCTTCCTTCTGCTTGCCACACCATTTCTGATACAGGCCAGGATCCAGTTGGCCTTCTTGGCCACCTGGGCACACTGCTGGCTCATGTTCAGCTGGCTGTCAACCAACATACACGGCTCCTTTTCTGCAGGGGCAGCTTTCCAGACACTCTTCCCCAAGCCTGTAGAGTTGTATGGGGTTGTAGTGACTGAAGTGCAGTAACTGCCATTTGGCCCTGTTAAACCTCATACAACTGACCTTAGCCCATTGATCCAGCCTGTCCAGGTCTCTCTGCAGAGACTTGCTACCCTCAAGCAGGTTGACACTCACACTTAATTTTGTGTTGCCTGCAAATTCACCGAGGATGCACTAGAGCCCCTCATCCAGATCACTGGTGAAGATGTTAAACAGGACTGGCCCCAGCACTAAGCCACTTGTAACTGGTCACCAACTGGATTTAACTCTGTTTATCACAACTCTTTGGGCTCAACCATCCAGACACTTTTAATCCAGAGATGAATACATTTGTCTGAGCCATGAGCCACCAGCTTCTCCAGCAGTATGCTGTGGGAGATGGTGTCAGAGGATTTACTGAAGCCCAAGTAGACAACACCCACAGCTTTTCCCCCATCTACTAGGTGGGTCACCTGGTCATAGAAGGAGATCTTGTTGGTCCAAACGGACCTGCCTTTCATGAACCCATGTTGGTTGGGCCTGATCCCCTGGTTGCCTTGCACTTGCTGTGTGAGCGCACCCAAGATGAACCGCTCCATAATCTTCCCCAGTACTGAGGTCAGGCTTACAGGCCTGTAGTTCTCTGGATCCTCCTTTTGGCCCTTCTTATAGATGGGTGGCACACTGACAAGCCTCCAGTCATCTAGGATAGTGGCTTGGAAAGCTCTTCCACCAGCTCGTTCAGTACTCTCAGGTGGGTTTTACCCAGACCCATAGACTTATGGGTGTCCAGGTGGCATAGCAGGTCATTAATCACTTCCTTCTGGATTATGAGGGGATTATTCTGCTCTCCATCCCTGTCTTCCAGTTCAGGGGACTGAATACCCTGAG
>WTSP01005966.1:46301-61810 GCA_025331215.1 Actenoides lindsayi
ACAGGTTGCCCAGAGAGGTGGTGGAAGCCCCATCCTTGGAAGTTTTTAAGACCAGGCTGGATGGGGCTCTGAGCAACGTGCTCTAGTGGGAGATGTCCCTGCCCAAGGCAGGGGGGTTGGAACTAGATGATCTTTAATGTCCCTTCCAACCCTGACAATTCTATGATTCTATGCAAAACAGAAAACCTGACACACAAGATTTAAAGCCATGAAAGCCTGAAAATTTTACCCCAGTGATTCTGCATGTTGTAGTAAGACACAACAACAGCCCCAACTCTGCTGCCTGGAAAAGTGAACATTCCCTCCCACCATGCATTGTTCAACTCCATGTAAGAAACAGCAAAAGTATTAGAAAGGTGTCTTGGGTTTGGCTAGGATAGGGTTAAATTTCACCAGAAGCTGGGAGGTGGCCACAGCCAGGATAGACAACTGAACCATCTAGTAGGATATCTGGTACCATTCTGAGGTCATGTCCGCCATATAAGGGATGGGGGCAGGAGGGACAGGGACTGGGGTCTCTGGCACTGTAAGTGGTTGGTGTATTCTATATCACTCTCTTTATATATTGCTTCATTATTATTATTATTGCTATTACTGTTGTTTCTCCTCCTCTTGTATTGTTCTACTAAATTCTCCTTATCTCGACTCATGAGGTTTCATCTTTGTCTGCCTATTCTTCTTCCCATTCCATCAGGGGGACAGGGATGAGCAAGCGGCCACATGGTGCACAGCTCCTGGCTGGGTCTAAACCACAACAAAAAGAGTGGTGTAAATTGGCTGACTGTCAAACTTACTTTCCCTTGGCACTCTATAGCAGACCAATAGCAGACCACTGCAAGACAAGAACTCCTAGACAAGCAAGCAAAAAAATGCTATTTGAATAGTTCTGAAATGATCATGAAATATGTTTAGTAAGTCTTTCCCACATCAATACCTGGCAGTTTACAAACATCATTAACATTATTTCCCATGAAAATTGAATGAGCTGTCAATTTTTTTAATTGATCTACTGCTTGGCTAAAGTAGAAAAAGGGATTGATTTGCAATTATTTATTTCAGATCTTGGGTAGTTTGGTACACAGTTTGATTTCTTCCAGTGATTGAATTGTTTGTCTGTATACGTTACGGAAAAATTCAAATTATACATAATCCAGAAATAACTGCTTTTATCCAGATTGGTCTTGGGTGAACCCAGAAATACCCAAAGAACTCCTGGAATAACAGTTCTCTCTGGGCATATATTGCATACAGATTGAAAGCAGTATACATCTGGACTTCCTGAGTGCATGACAATAAAGGTTTGGCATGGATGAACTATCTGCATCCATGCCACCCCGTACTTCCCTAATTGAATACTGCTCCCCTTTTAGAATTGTCCTGACAATGAATAACCAATATTGTTCTTGTTTGGCACAAAACTCTTCTGTTAGACTTTCATTACTTTGTACACACAAACATGCAAACACATACACACGCCTACTGCAAAACTTTCTCTTCAGGTGCCCTTCCACTAAAAGTTTTAGATATGCTTCTGCTCAGGAGACGTGACATTTTAAGCATGGATAACTCCAAGACTCTAGTCATTAAGGGCATTAGCAAATAAAATCATAGAATCATAGAATGGTAGATGTCGGAAGGGACCTCTGGAGATCACCAAGTCCAACCCCTGTGCCAAAGGAGGATCACCTAGAGGAGGGTGCACAGGAACATATCCAGGTGGGTTTTGAAACCCTCACAGTAAAGAAGTTCTTATCCATGTTCAGATGGAACTTCCTGTGTTCCAGTTTGTGCCTGTTGCCTCTTGTTCTGTTACTAGGCACCACTGAAAAGAGACTGGCCCCGTCCTTTTGACCCCCACGTTTTAGATAAGCATTGATAACACACCCTTTCAGTCTTCTCCAGGCTAAACAGCCCCAGGTCTCTCAGCCTTTCCTCATTAAGAAAGATGCTCCAGTCCCCTGATCATCTTCATAGCACCCTGTTGGACTCTCTCCAGTAGTTCCCTGTTTGTCTTGAACTGGGGAGACCAGAGCTGGACATAGTACTCCAGATGTGGCCTCACTAGGGCAGAGTAGACGGGGAGGAGAACCTCCCTTGACCTGCTGGTCAAGTCTTCTTAATGCACCGCAGGATACCATTGGCCTTCTTGGCCACAAGGGCACATTGCTGGCTCATGGTTTACTTGTTGTCTACAGGTCCTTCTTTGTAGAGCAGAGGATGCAATCCTGTGCAACCTGCTCTAGGTGAACCTGCTTTAGCAGGGGAGTTGGACTTGATCCAGAGGTCCCTTCTAACTCCTACCATTCTATGATTCTGTGTAATTCTCTTTCTGTTGATTTAAATATTTTTTAAATATTGCTAACATGTTTGATTTTCTTAACTACAGAAAGTGGTCCTCTACACCAAGAGCTCCAACCTTCCCATGATTGTCTAGCACTGTCAGAGCCAGAACTGGCTGCTCCCAAGCAGCTTCCACATGAATTTGTTTCTAGAAAGAGACATCTGGGTTCTCAGACCTTCAGCTTCATACTTCATGACTCTTTGCCCAGTATTATATTTCTGTCTTTATTCTGGTAAGTTGTATGTATGTGCACTCACCCATTCATTCCCTTGTACTTCACCCATTTGAATTAACCTCCTGCTTATTTAGACTACAAGCTTTAGCTTAACTTTTACTCCTAGAGTATGCAATATTTTATGCAACTTAAAAAATCAGAAAACTGAAAAGTCCTCTCACCTGATCAAGTGATAACCTAGGAACAGGCTGAATACTTTATCTCTTTGACCTCTGCCCATGCTTCTTGCAAACTTTAAAACATCAAGTCAGCCTTGAGATGCAAATGTAAATTGAGTGAAGTGACAGTCAGTGATGAAGAACTGTGTGACAGGATTCCTTACCTGTTGACTACATAACAGATGAGAGGCTTTTAGCAAACAGGTTTCCTCAAGAATGGACAAGTTTGTTTGTTAACCACCAGCACATTTTTGGGTCTCAGGTCTTTTATTGGTGGCATAACCAATTCACTGGTGACAAATCAGTTACAATTCTGAGATTCCTATGATTATATCTCTTGACCTATTCTCATACTATAATTGTGGTTTAAATCATTCTCCTTCACACTGAGGCTTTCATGTCTGATGTTAATGTATGCTCTGTGAAAAGGTGAGAAAGCTCATCCCAAAAGCCCTGTGATAGGACGAGAAGTACTGGTCACAAACTGGAACACAGGAAGTCCCACCTCAACATGAGGAAAATCTTCTTTACTGTGAGGATGATGGAGCACTGGAACAGGCTGCCCAGAGAGGTTGTGGAGTCTCCTTCTCTGAAGATATTCAAATCCTGTGTGGATGTGATCCTTTTTTTTGTTTTGTTTTGTTTTGCTTTAGAATCATTAAGGTTAAAAAAGACCTCGAAGATCATCAAGTCCAACCTTCTAGCCAACACCTCCATGACCACTAGACCATGTCCTGAAGTGCCTCTTCTACATATATTTTGAACACCTCCAGGGACAGTGACTCCACCACTTCCCTGGGCAGCCTGTTCCAATGCTTAACTACTCTTTCAGTAAAGAAATTCTCCCTAATATCTAAACTGAACTTCCCCTGGTGCAACTTGTGGCCATTTCCTCTTGTCCTGATGTTAGTTACTAAAGAGAAGAGGCCAGTAGCAGCCTCACTACAATCTCCTTTAAGGTAGGTGCAGGGGGCAATAAAGTCTCCTCTCAGCCTCTTCTTCTTCAGGCTAAACAGTTGCCTCAGCCTCCCTTTATAAGACATGTTCTCCAATCACCTCACTAGCTTTGTTGCCCTCCTCTGTACCTGCTCTAGAACCTCAGTGTCTTTCTTGTACTGTGATACCCAAAACTGGACACAGTACTCGAGGTCCAATCTCATCCATGACGAGTACAGGTGCACAATCACTTCCTTCCTCCTGATGGCCACGTCATTCCCGATACAGGCCAGGATGCTGTTGGCCTTCCTGGTCACCTGGGTACACTGCTGCCTCATGTTCAGCCAGTTATCGACCAAGACCCCCAGGTGTTTTTCTGCCAGGCACCTTTCCAGCCTCTCATCCCCAAGCCTGTAACACTGCATAGGGTTGTTGCGACTGAAGTGCAGGACCTGGAATTTGGTCTTACTAAACCTCATATAATTGACATTAGCCCATTGATCCAACCTGTGCAGATCTCTATGTAGAGCCTTCCTACCCTCAAGCAGATCAACATTCTGTCTTAGTTTTGTGTCATCTGCAAACTTACTGAGGGTGCACTTAATCCCCTCTTCCAAATCATTGATAAAGATATTGAACAAGACTGGCCCCAGCACCGAGCCCTGGGGAACACCACTTGTGACCAGTTGCCAACTGGATTTAACTTCATTTACCACAAGTCTCTGGGCTCGGCCGTTCAGCCAGTTTTTAACCCAGAGAAGACTCAACTTGTCTAAGCCATGAGCTGCCAGCTTGTCCCACAGAATGCTGTGGGGGACTTTGTCAAATGCTTTACTAAAATGCGAGCTTACAGCATCCACAACTTTTGCCCCATCTACTAGGCGGGTGACCTGGTCATAGAAGGAGATCAGGTTGGTCAAACAGGACCTGCCCTTCCTGAACCCATGTTGTCTGGGCCTGATTCCCTGGTTTCCCTGCACTTGCTGTGTGAGCACATACAAGATGAGCCTCTCCATAACCTTTCTGGTACAGAGATCAGGTTGACAGTCTTGTAGTTCCCTGGATCTTCCTTCCAGCCCTTTTTGTAGATGGTTGTCACATTGTCAAGCCTCCAGTTACTCAGGACCTCCCCTGTTAATTAGGACTGCTGATAAATGGTGGAGAGTGGCTTGACAAGCTCCTCTGATAGCTCCCTCAGTACTCTTGAGTGTATCTTATCCAGCCCCATACACTTGTGTGTGTCCAGGTGGCACAGGAGGTCATTAACCACTTCCTTCTGGATTATGAGGGGATTATTCTGCTCTCCATCCCTGTCTTCCAGTTCAGGGGACTGAATACCCTGAGGATAACTGGTCTGACTGTTGAAGACCGAAGCAAAGAAGGCATTAAGTACCTCAGCCTCTTCCTCATCCTTGGTGGCAATATTCCCCTTTGCATCCAGTAAGTGATGGAAATTCTCCTTGGTTCTCTTTTTGTTGTTAATGTATATAAATAATGTATATAAAGTTTAATTCTTTTAATAATGGTCTCATATATTTCCCCGTAAAATTATGTTAATTTATCCTTTCTTGTTTAGTCCTGCTGTTTTCCTAAAAGGTCTTTTTATACGCCTGAGTTTAACAGTAGAAATGATAGCTATGTGGTGGTTTATATCTGTCATACTTTAGTGTACAAAGTGAAAAAACAGACAAACTACTAATTCATCTGGGTCTTCTTGCCTACTGAGCACATCACTGATGTGTATAGTGTTGTCTGTGGGATAACACCAGGTGATTGATGGTACTTTTTTCCTACCTAAATGCTGTGTTATAAGTGTTTAGAATAAAATTAGTTTTTCTAATGGAGTTTACTGGAGTATGAACATCGCTGGGGAGGGTACTAACAGTTTTTTGATGGTCCAATCCTACTCCATCTGAAGTAATTGAAAAACGTCCATTAATTTTCAGAGAGGCAAATATAGGGCACAAGAAATTCAGGATAGAAAGTTACACAGCATGAAGATAAAGTAGCTAGATTTCAGTATCCTTTATACCAACTTTTTACTGGTATAACGGTCAACATTACTGGAGCTGTTCCCAGTTATATTGGTATATAAAACCAGATTGGTCTTACCAAAATTAGATTAAGACTAAGATTTGAAACAATCACATGGAGCATTACCTGATTCAGTAATTCTTGGTCATCAAAATAAAACAGTCTAATTTCTGCAGCACTACTAACATAGGCTAACAGATAAAAAACTCAATCCAAAGTAGTAATGTCTACAGTTTTTTTCTGTGACCCAGGATTAATCATTGTGGAAGATCACATTATGATTTTATGCATCCATATGTACATTTGACGTGTCTCTGAGGAGCTGGATGTTTATTAATTTGACTCTAAGTGAAAAGGGAAAAATGCTTCTTTTAAGAACTTGATCCCCTGTAGCACCGAATGCATTATGGAAATGTCAAGGGCTTTGAATAGCCATTAAAGCCAGAAGCTTGAAAGGTTGAGTCATATAGACATTTATTTTATAGCAATTAATAACCTGATAAATTAAGTCACTTATATATTATACTTCTTAATTAGAATACAGATCTTCAATTTAATTACTTTCATTTGCAGCTTGCATAACAAAGGTGCAGGTTCTATATAAGATTTGCAAGGGATTAAATTGTTTTGTTTGTTTATGTGAAACTTGATGAGAAGAAAGATGAACACTAAGTGATCTGTTTTTATTCACCAGTTGACATGCACAGTTCTCACTGATACTGGAAGATGCATAAAGAATTTTCCACAGTGCTTTTGGGAAAGTCTTGAAGCGCTCCTATATTTTAGATGGCTAGCTCTTTTTAGTGTATTCCTTCACACCTTTTACATTAATTTATGTCACACTTTATCTTACCCCAAGTCCAATTAAAATTATAGGTTCAATACAGTGAAACAAACAGAATGGGAAGGGTTTCCTTTAAATACAAATTTCAAATGAACTATGAATGAAGACTTACCTCTCAACTCCTGAAAAAAAAGAAATGACAACAACCACAAAAAATCCAAATAAACAAACAAACCCAGCAACCCCTTCCTCCAGTTTTTACTAAATTCATTTAGCTTTTCAGGCTTTGCATAGATTTGTTAACATTTTTTCACTAACTCAATGCTACACATCTAACTATCACACCGACTTCAGTCTACTTTCATGCATACCTCACCTACATAATTCTGCCTTTATCAATTTCCTATTCAGCCATTTTAAATACAATATCATCTCATCTGTGCATCTGGTCCACCAGAATATGTGGTCAGATTCGTCATGAGCCCAATTCTTTGAATTTATAAGAAGAGACAGTGAACCAATCTTTCTCTGCTTTTAGACAGGTAAAGATCTGTGCGTAGACTATAAATCTGCAAAGGATTAGGCACCAGAATTTCCAGCCCCTCTAATGCCTGTGAACATTGCCTCTGACAGGATACACCTCTTTCCTGTCCTGCTGATTAGCTTAGTTAATTACCTACCTACATCCATTTAGTGTTGATATTCTCCTCCAGCTATCATACTGTACCCAATACCTGAAGCTCACACATAGCATGGCCCTTCCCATACAGTATGGCTTTCTTTTTATGGCAACAGCATGTCCCCTTTATTTACAGGTATCTTCTGTCTCCCTCTGATTGTTCCAGATGCCAGTGGTTTGGTTTAAGGGCCTCAGAGACTCTTGTAACAACACTATCAAGAAACTCGTCATAATCTCATAAGCTTGAACAGATCTCAGACACCTCCTAAGGTGTTTAGGTGCCTTTCCCTTCCCGTTAGCCTAGTTCCTCAGTGTTCGAGACAGGAGTTATAAACTCCCCATTTGACAGAAGGTGAAGAGGAGCATAGAAATCCTGAACAAAAAAAAAAAAATAAATAAAAAGGCCCAGCCCTTAAGCTTTCTTTGTATTTTGTAAAAGGAACCCAAAATTTCCAAATCAAGGCCATGGATCCTTCTAGGTGCAAACTTCGCTTAGCTAAGCTTGGAAACGTGTTGCTATAGGATGTTGCAGAATCATAGACTCATAGAATGGTTTGGGTTGGAAAAGACCTTTAAAGGTCATCTTGTCCAACCTTCCTGTGGTAAGCAGGGACATCTTTCATTTGAACAGGTTGCTCAGAGCCCTATCCAACCTGACCTTGAATGTCTCCAGGGATGGGACCTCCACCACCTCCCTGGGCAACCTGCTCCAGTGTTCCACTATCCTCACCGTAAAGAACTTCTTCCTCATGTCCAATCTAAATCTACCCTTCTCTAGTTTAAAACAATTGTTCCTCATCCTATTACTATGTGCCCTAGTAACCAGGCCCCAGATTTCTTGTAGGCCCCCTTCAGGTATTGGAAGGCTGCTATAAGGTGTCCCCTCAGAACTAAACATATAAATGAGTTTATGGGCAGTCTTAGAGAATAGATGCATGAGTGCCTATTAAACATATCATTTAGATGAGGATATCCCCCAACTGCCAACTCTTAGATGTCGGAGGGGGTGTAAGCATAAGGATGCTCTGTTTCCTACACTGTTTCCTGAGGCACTTATTACTAATCACTTTCCAATAGAAGGCATTGGATTGGATGGGTTTTGTAACAATCCTTCAGGGCTGTTCATACTTAGTTTAGATATTTAGTGTAAAATAAATCTTGATTTAAGACACTCGGGATGTCAGAATAAATTCAAATGAAGTAATAATCATAGATGTCTAAATGGAGAATAGTCAACACTGAGGATACTAATTTTTGTCATAAAAACTTTTCTGGAGCAAAGGGCACAATTAATAGCAATGGTTTTTTTTAGACACTAAAGTTTCTTCAGGACTTAATATACTCTTTTCTATCTCAATACATTAAAAAGCTTAAATCAGTTGTATCAGAAATCTATAGCAATGGCAACGTAAGTAAAACATGTGTATATACATATATGTTTGCAGATGTCTGCAGATATTACCTGTGAAAATATTAGGACAGGCAGTGTTAATGTTAAGGATATAATAGTAAGCACCAACAGGGAGAAAAAAAAAAAAGAAAGAAAGAAAAAGAAAGAGAAGAAAATACTCTTTAAACAGTGTTGGGGTTTTTTTTGGGGTTGTTTTTTTTGACAATGTTAGGATTTCTGCAAATATGTTAAGCCACTTTTGTTGTATGAATCTTCCTAGGGCTGGTGGATATTTTTTTCCCTCTGATCCGTTGTGCAGAATACTGATAAAGTAAATCTACCCTCACAACCCACAAAAGACAGTTAGTTTCTTGACATTTTAGTGGCTCCAATTCACACCAGATTACTGTCATTGTAATGTCAGAGCCATTCCAAAAATGAGGGTATTCCCAGTAGTCATGTATCTCATTGTTCACAAATGCTGGGCCACTGTTTCTTAAATAAATACGTTGTATGAATAGTGATTGAGGAGTGTTCTTTTGATAGTTCACCTTTTGAGTCTCAGATTGCTAGTTTTGTTTAAGCTAGTAAAACAAATGGAAAAAAAAAAACCAACCCTGGATTCACAAAAATATGTGCTTCGTTCTTCAAAAACCCACATAGTGGAGAGTCCTCCCTAGGAAGATTTCAAAAGCACATTTGACAGGGCAGATACAGATCCCCAGAAAGTAACAGGGCTGTAGTAACCCTTTACCTGCCTACAAGGGAAGGTTATACATGGTTAATAAGCTTTCATCACCTGGCTGAGAGCAACTCTCTTCCAAACAGAACTTCACCTTTGCCTTTTCAGCAAGTGAGTGAGGGTGTGGGAAGGAGGATGCCCAAGTGTGTAGGTAGGCATGTGGTAGTCACCTTAGGGGAGAATGACACAAAAGAAAGAGAATTTGGGAGTCCTGATATCAAACAGTAGCACTGTGAATGACTGACGCACATGGCTGGCCAAACCAGAGGAAAAAATATTTTATGTACATATCTCTCTCATTCAAATTTATTTTCCCATGTCTTCCTTGGACTAGCTCTAAAACAGGTTTTTCAAGCTTCACTCACAGAAAATTCAAAAGAGCAGCATTATACTCTCTGCAGGGGGTGTGTAAAGGTCTCCCCAGATGACAAGGCTGGGTCCTGAAGAGGTCCACTGATAACATGTCAGTATGCTGAGCAGTCAAGCCCAAAACTGTCCTTCAAAGAAGGTGTCCAATTAATTCTTTCTGGAAGACCTTTTTATTACTCGTGGTAGGAGGTGGCCAATTATAACACGACAATTTATTCCTCAGAATAGTGTCTGCCCTCCTGGGGTCCAGTAGGTTCAAAATGACATGTTGTTGCTTCCAAGAGCTCTTGACACAAGCAGATCACCATACCAGAACATGTCTCTCGTTCTTTCCTGAACCTATGTTTTCCAGGAAAACACCTTAAGTAATAAATCTGGATCATTTTGCAACAGCACATCCCTCTGCTGAAGTCCTGCTGTCCCTGATACATGTCTGCCAGCATCTGTGTTCATACTGATTCTCAGTTACATGCATAGGAGCAGAAAAATAACAGTGTGTCATCTCTGCATGTCAGCTTCTACAAATATAATGAGAAAGGTTTTTCTCTCAGGTCAGAGCTGGTGAGCATTCAGAAAATGCCATAGGTGAGAATGCAGCCCTTTATGCATTACTCTGTTTGAACACTTTTGAGAGAGCAAGGCTTAATCTTTGTTGCTCACCTGAGCAGAGCACAAAGGTCTGTGGTAGCTTGCCAGTAATATCCCGCATCCCTACTGCAATATCATCTGTTCACTGCACCCCATGCCTAGAGCAATCCTACCTAGAGCACTCCTACCAGGTGGAAGCACTTTTGATTTAAACAGTACATCTAGTCTGAGCTGCACTCCACTGGGCACCTGCAAATTAACAGTGCCCAGTCCTTCGTATGGGCTGCTATAGCATCTCACATGAAAAATCACACCCTTGTTGGGAACTGAGAGCAGCCTCTCTGGTGTGTTAGCACAGATCTGGCTGACTTGGCCCCTAGTGGTTTCTGAATACCTTTAGACCTTGGAAAGACTTTTTCCTTAGAGCATCTTTTCATGTCCTCCACTACAAACTACTATGTTCTTCATGCATCTTGTTTTTCAACGGTTACAACCTGTTTCTCTAAATCTTGTGTGATCCAAACATTTGTTTGAAAACACTACATTACTAGTGCACCAGAGAACTCAGGCTCTTGGAATAGATTTAGTCTCTATTATTCCTCCTAAAGACATTAAAAATAATAAAGAAGACACAGCAAGATGGGGAAAAGACAGGTATTTCTGGGAGCCACAGTTCTACCTCAGGAGCAAGAAAGCTTTCTTTTTATTGAGTGCTCTGAATGTGATGCAAATCCTAAGAAAAAAAATAGTATGCATCCAGGTAAGCCTATCAAAGGCATTTGCATATTTTTTAATATATCAGGTGTAACTGAAGATTTCTAACTTTGCTAGGACTCATCTTGAAATTTTTCATGCTCTTCAAATATGACCACTTTGATGGATAACATAACAGGTGAGTTTGCAGTATGCTCTTTACAGGGTTCTGGAACAGAATATTAAACTTATACTTTTTTATTATTATTATTTACAATATACTTGTGTTTACTGAAGACTATATTTAGAGGTCTCGAGTGAATTGATTGCATAAGAAAGTCTATTTTTAACACAAACCACTATCTCAATTGTCTTCCAATTTTCTAGTTGTGTTTCTCATTTATTTTCCTCTTCTTCAGGCAAGAGTTAGGTATAATATTATATAGACCAAAGAACTATTATAGCAGCAAAATATACAATGGAAAGCTTCACAAGAGGTCTTTCACAGAGAAATAATTTTATGCTTAAACAGTGTTAATATTAGAAAAAGGTACATATTAGAAAAAATATGATAATTGAAGGAAATTTTTATTTAAGAATTGTCCATCAGCTCTTAAAACTGTAGAGCCATCAACAGTAATAATAAAGAACAATAATAGAATAGCAGAATGTTATAGAGAAAATAATCTACGATAAAAAATCAGCCTTGTACCTAGATGTAAAGACCTCGCATCTTGTTTTATCTATTTTAATTGTCATGTTATTTTTCTTTACCTTAACCGCATTACTTTAAATATGTTATTTTGAATTATTTTCTGTGGCTTCAAACTTGGAGACAGAGTTTGTTGCTTCCACTGATAATGAAAAATTTTTTTCTGTTGGCTCATAATTAGCTCATTTTGCTAACATTCATAATAAAACCATTATGTCTTGATCCCATACAGAAAGGAACATAGGAAGCTGCTGGTTTTGGCTCTAAAGCATGGAAGATTTACACCACTAAAAGTCTGAAACATTAAGCATTACGCACCTGTTGCCTTTTTATTTTTTTACCCCTATTTTTTACTGTCATGCTTATCTGCAGTAATTTCATTCAGGCTAACGAGAGCTAAGCTTTTTACCTGCAGTACTTTCTTAAGCTGAGTTTTCATAATGGATTCCAGGTCCTAGATAAGTAAGGATTTTATTTTAATCTTATATAAGATAGGTCCTTAGGAAAAAAAAAAAAGAATACAAAGGATTCTCAAGGTTTGCAGAAATGCTTGAATACTTGGATTTTAAGTGTTCAGTGATGCAATCTAAGCACCTTTCTGACATCCTAAGCAAATGATTTATGGAAGGTGGAGGAAGGAACTCTTGTGGCAAAACACAAAACACCCAGGTCTGTAATTGTTTGTATCTACAGAACTCGTGCTTGTTTCTTGCTGCATTGTTTCATCAAAATGATTTGGTTCATGGCCATTTTAAATCTTTATACCACATTTTTTCAGTTTTATTATTTTCATTTTGCATTATTTAAAGAAGACAACACTTTGCAGCTTTTGCAAGTGTTTACAGCCAAGAAAAGTTCTCATATCTAAATATATCTAAGCATGTGATGTTGGAAATAGCTGACAACAGAGTAGATGCTCATCATATGCAGTACAACACTTAACTGTAAGTTTTTCTGATATCACAGCAAATGGAAAGTTTTAGAGAATATTTAGTAGAGCCAGCCAAAGTGAAAGAAATATTTTCTCATGCATCTCTGAGGAATAATACATTATGAGCAAATGTTTCCTATGAGATAAGCTCTGTCCTAGAACAAGAGATTTGGAATTTTAAAAAGCTAAAACAATTGAAAAGGCCTCAATTCTTGAAGATGCCCAGCTGCAGTAACTGACTTTTCAAACTGAGTAGATCATAGAATCACAGAATGGCTAGGGCTGGAAGGGACGTCTGAAGGTCATCTAGTCCAGCCCCCCTGCAGTGAGCAGGGATACCCTCAACTAGACCAGGCTGCTCAGAGCCTCGTCCAACCTCACCTTGAGTATCTCCAGGGATGGGGCCTCAGCCACCTCCCTGGGCAGCCTATTCCACTCTTCTACCACCCATTCAGTTGGTTTCCTTCTAACTAATGAAGGTTTTGATTGAATTCTTCTTCTCTGCCTCCCTTTCCCTTTTCATCTCAGATTCTCTCTTTAACTGGCTTCCAAAAGAGAGGCCCTTATTAATGGTGCTGTTTCTGATGCAACTGGCAGGAACTTAACGAGCTGCAGGCCCAGATCTCCGACACCTCTGTGGTGCTGTCTATGGATAACAGTCGAAACCTGGACCTGGACAGCATCATCGCAGAGGTCAAAGCGCAGTATGAGGAGATTGCCAACAGGAGCCGGGCGGAGGCCGAGTCCTGGTACCAGAGCAAGGTGAGTTATGGGAGAGCCAAAGGCAGCGACGGCTTCTGTTAGCCCCCATCTCCCGTGCGAAGGGGAGGGATTCGAGGCGTCTGGTTGACCTCCAGCCTCACCCCACCCTTCTCTCCTACACCGTCTCACGTCGCAGTACGAGGCGCTGCAGCTCACCGCCGGCAAGCACGGAGACGACCTGCGCAGCACCAGAAACGAGATCTCGGAGATAAACCGCATGATCCAGAGGCTGCAGGGCGACATCGAGAGCGCGAAAGCCCAGGTGAGGAGCTGCCCCTGCTCCCCCCGCTGCGGAGCAGGGGATTTAGCAGCGCCCGGCGTGCCGGGGGGTCTGGCTGTAGCACGGCGTCTGTAGAGAGGCACTTTGGGGGTGGCTGCAACGCTCACCTCAGAAGAGGTCAGCTCTGCCGGAGGGAGAAGCCGTTGTGAGCAGTGTGATGTCGAGGGGCAGCTCAGCTGTGGGTGAGAACGGGTCCAGGGCGAGCTGGGAGCGACGCGGAGCCGTGTCCAAAGGGCACGGCCACATCTGGCCTCCTTCCCAGCCACACGCCTTCCTCGTGCCTTCCTTTCTTTGTCCGCTCCCTTTCTGCAGGAGGGAACGCCACGTTTGGGCAGACAAAAGGGTTTTTCAGCTGCATGGGAGTTGTGTTTGCTTTCCCCGGGGGCCGTTATCGCTTTATCAAACGGCTGGTGGAAGCCACAGCAATGAGTGGTTCAGGCCATGCTCAAGGCTGAGAGCTGGCTCTGAGTAACCGGGGTGCCTGGGCTGGAGATAAGCCATCCTGATTCATCCTCGTGTTTATTTGGTTTCAAGGCAGGGAGGCCTCAACACACACTTACAACAAGCAAAGAGCTGACCCGATGCAGCATAATGAATGAGGGTATTAAAGAGCACGTGTTCCCTGTGAGCCCTTCCTGCCCAACGTGGGGCTTTTTTGGAGGTGCAGGGGGGCACAGTTGGGGGTGCGTTCGGCTGCCGGCTCGATGTGGCCCCACAGGGCTGCTTTTTGGGTAGCTCTGTGTTGTTTGTTAGCTGCAGGTCTGCTCGAGTCCACGCTTGCCTCGCATCAAAGCTCGCTGGAGACCAGCGGGCTGCGAACAAGCTCTGGGGAATAATAGGAGAGAAAATCTGAGCTTGCATGAGCCCCCAGTGCTGTGCTGTTGTGTGCGGCGTGGGTGGGCCGAGATGAGGATCACCTGAAGAAAGTCTTCTGAAAATGTAGCCAACGAAGAGAAGTAGGGTCTGCCTTTTGGAAGAACGTGTTGTGGGATGAGATGAGCTTCCTTTGCAGGCTGAGCTGCATTCAGTGCCCAGAAAGGGTGTAGGCGTGAACTGCAGTGGATCTCAGATGAGCAGATGGCTCCAGGGCTCTGCAGATACACAGAGATAGTCTGGCCAGTAGATGTCAGGAGTCCACGGGCGGTAGTGTCCTCCAGCAAGGAGGTGTGATGCCCTCTGACACACCAAGCTCTGTCCCTGCAGCGTGCCAAGCTGGAAGCAGCCATTGCTGACGCTGAAGAACGTGGTGAGGTGGCCATCAAAGATGCCAAAGCTAAGCTGGAGGAGCTGGAGGCAGCTCTGCAGAAGGCGAAGCAGGACATGGCCCGGCAGCTCCGCGAGTACCAGGAGCTCATGAACGTCAAGCTGGCCCTGGACATCGAGATTGCGACCTACAGGAAGCTGCTGGAGGGAGAGGAGAGCAGGTGGGGGCACCCTCGCTGTGCTGGCACCGGGAGGGCTGTGACGTGATGAGACCTGAGTCACGTATCCTGTATCCCCTTATCCCATGGGTGTCCCTTGTCCTGCATTCTGCATCCTATGGACACCCCGTGGGCATCCTGTATTCCATGGGCCTCCCACATCCCTCATCCTGCATCCCATGGGCATCCTGTGGGCATCTTGTATCCCATGGGCCTCCTACATCCCTCATCCTGCATCCTGTGGGCACCCCGTGGGCATCCCATATCCCGTGGGCCTCCCACATCCCTCATCCTGCATCCCATGGGCATCCCATGAGCATCCCGTGGGCATCCCATATCCCACGAGCCTCCCACATCCCTCATCCTGCATCCCATGGGCATCCTGTGGGCATCCTGTATCCCATGGGCCTCCCACATCCCTCATCCTGCATCCCGTGGGCACCCCGTGGGCACC
>WTSP01005967.1:0-11349 GCA_025331215.1 Actenoides lindsayi
CAAGGAGACTCCACAGCCTCTCTGGGCAGCCTGGCACAGCCTCCAAAACCCTCACACCAAAGAACTTTCTCCTCCTGGTCAGATGTCCTTAGACGTCCTTGTTCTGCTGGGGTGATCCTGTCACTGCAGGGATCCACTGACTTGGCTTTGCAGCCACTCTGGGTGTCTCGGAGTGACCCACGATCCCTAAAGCAAAGCCACAAGCAATGTCCTGGGCAGGAAGAGCAGCTCTCACGCTTGCAGTGCCTTTCAGGCACCACTTCAGAGCATGTCGGGGTCATTCTGGGGTTTTGGTTGTGGAAACAATGCATAGACCATGACCTGCAGATGTTTGTGCAGCTCCTGAAAGCAGTTGTATCCCCAAAAGACCTTGCTGCTCTTGCTCCAGCTGCTTTCAAGCTGTGATGGAAACGTGCCTGACCTCTTCCTTGCAAAGTCCCAGTTCATTGCTGAGATGCAACATCTCATAGATGATGAGCTCCAGGATGTAGAGTGAGAAGGTCTCCCCTGAGCCTCCTTTTCTCCAGGCTGAACAACCCCAGGTCCCTCAGTGACTCCTCACAAGGCTTGTGCAGCAGCAGACCCCCTTGTAGGGACAGTGCACCAGCACCTCCATTCTGCAAATAACCTGCATCGGATCGCTCAGCATTACCAGGGAAACGTGGCGAGGGCTCTGAGACTTCTGAAAAGGAAATACTGGAGGCACAGACTGCAGAGGGATTGATTGCAAGAGACACGGTGGACTTCCCACAGCCACAAGCTGTAGGGCAACAACCACGTGCCCCTCTGGGGTGACCTACGGGCAGTCAGGTCTGTCCACCATCAGCCAGCTATCGCCCCATCCTCTGCCTCCACTGCTCATTGCCCTCTCGGAGGTACGGAGAGCTGCTGCCTCTGAGGGTCAGCCTTACAGCATCCTACCACACTGCTCACGCAGCCCTGCTGCCGGGATGGATTTGGTTTAAATAAAAATGCTGTGGGTCTGTCGATTGCCAAGGGGTCTGGCTCTCAATTTAACCTCCCGTGCAAGTGGCTTTTTACGGTGCAAAAAGATGTAGGAAGCAGCCGGCAGCTCCCAGTAAAAGCAAAAAATGTTTTGATGAGAGGAAAAAAGTACAATGGTGTGAGGGAGCCAGGCACGTGCATCTGCAGCCACAGCTGCCCCGTTCTGCCCACATCCCGGGTCTCTGCACACTCTATGCCATCTTATGTTCCTTGGGAGTCGCTCCGGGGCTGGCTTATATGTGGGACTAGCATGGCGGGTATTTTTAGGTATGATAATTTATGCATGTTATTGTTGCTGCGTTTACAGCTAGCTGTTCAAATGTTGAAGAACTTCCTGGTCTCTGAACAGGCTGATTTTCCTTCTTTGCAAAGGCAGCAGATGCAAGGAAACAAACACTTCTCCTCTGCAGAAGAAGTTGAAGTTTAACCAAGGAGTTCTAACAAGCACAGCATTTTCTTTTCCTCTGTGTTGAAGTGATTGGAGTCAGCAGCGCTCAGAGACCAGGCCTTTCGCTACTGGGAGCTGCTTGGGAGCACTAGCACGTTTTTCCTGAAAAAAAAAAAAAGCAACAATTAAAAAATTATCTGTGTAAAGGACCCTCTCTCCAAATCCTGTAATCAAAGTGTCTTTTTAATATCCACCATCTGTCACCTCTTCCTGCTCCTGCATGTCCCACTTATCTCTCACTCCTATTTATAAGAAAAGGAGAAACAAGATTCCACGCTGGCTAGATATGGAGGGGAGCTGGTCTTTCCTGCAAGCCCCACTCGCTGCTTAGCTCTCCCAGCAGCACCCGAATCCCAGTCAGGAGGTTGCTGGGGGGTGACAGCCAGCCGACGCGCTCGCGCGGTGCAGGAGCAGGCGGCTCTGGCGCGTGCACGCACCAGGCCCTTCCTATTTTTGCAGGCAAGGCTCCCGTGGGAAGGCTGGCAGAGCTCCACTGCTGCCGGGTTGCAGACTGCCAGTCTGTGCTGTAAGGGATTTGATCTGGATGGCAAGCTTAAATTAACCATTAAATTAACCATTTAAGATCCCATGCACTGGGATCTCTCCAGTAGGCTGAAGACATAATGGAGCAGCAAAGATCACTGGTGATTTCATAGACTCATAGAAACACAGACTGGTTTGGGCTGGAAGGGAACGTTACAGGTCATCTAATGCAACCCCCCTGCAGGGAGCAGGGACATCTGCAACTAGAGCAGGCTGCTCAGAGCTCCATCCAACCTGGGCTCCAAACTCCAGGATGACAGAAACTGGGAGCTCAGCTGCCTACCTCGGCCCATTCACGGTCCAGTGCAAGCTCAGCTTCACCACTCGCTATCTGCCCCTCAGTTCTGCTGTTGAATTTCAGAAGAGAAGTCCTGTTGGGAAGGTCTTCCATCTCAATGCCACTGCAGTCTTCATTCCCCTTCCTTACAATACTCCCGGTTTATTGGGGCGTAATTTTCTGCACCAGTAAACCAGGCACTGCTAACGAATAGCTCTGCTCAGGCCGTCAGAGCATGGGCGATATGCTCCTCGTGAGCAGACCTGACATGACCGAGCAGCTTCTGTGGTTACAACAAACAGCCACAGAAAACTGCAGCTGCGTGCGTGTTCTGAGCTGCCTACAGAGACCTGAGGATCTGAGTGAGGCGTGCTGTGCTGTGCTGTGCTGTGCTGTGCTGTGCTGTGCTGTGCTGTGCTGTGGAACAAGCCTCCTCGTCAGGGAGGCTTTGGGTCAGGGCCCCCCTGTGCTTTTAGAGGTCATGTCAGGGCATGTTCGACCAAGCAGTATGAAGGCAGGTGTGTCCAAGAGGTGGGAAGACGGTGAAGCAGCTGGAGTCTGTGCTTGCACAAACTGTTCACCACCAGTTCTGCTTCTCTGAAGAGGCAGCAAACCCAGAAAGACCCGGCGAGGCCCTGACCTACTGTAGGTACATCAGTAACATGCTTTTAATCCAACTCGAGAGGAGAGTAATACTGTACTCAGCCAATAAAGCTTTGAACTGGCAAAAAGCCAAAGGATGATTCAAATACAAAGTGCTACCGAATACAAAATACTAAGAAACCGAAGAGCATCAAGGTGCACAGGGGTGTCTCGAAGTAAAACTGAGGTTGCTAGAACCCGTCAAGGGCTGTATCAGAGTTAACTCCACAGGACAGCCCCATCTCCTGCTTCTCGTCCTGTCTTTACATCTGCAGTTGCCAAAGTCTTGCATGATGTTTTGGGGAGGAACATCCGTTAGACAGCATTAATTAATCCTTAACAGATCTCTTCAGTCTAATTACACAACCGTAACTCAGGATGTTATTCCACAGTACGAAAACAAGACGTGACCTCTCCGTGTATCCAAATGCCATGACTCCCCTTCTTGCACATGAAGTCCATGTGTCTCTGGGCGAGCAGCAATATTGCTCACTTTATCATTTACAGTTGATAAAAATGTGGGGGTTTTTTTTCAGTAAGATTGTAAATTTACCAACAACCAGTGAATACGACAAACAGAAGGACCCATCGGAGAGCAGCAGCCCAGCTCCCGGCCAGGCCAGCAGCCCTCCCAAGAGTGTCTGCAGGCAGCATGGTGAAGTTTCTCTGGATCAGAGAAATAAAGTTTCCATCCCCCTTCAGCCCAGAGAATGGGTGGATGATCCAGCCTTTTAGTGAACGACTCTTCACTGTCACTTTACTACTCCTTAACCTGCCAATTGGTGCCTGCTCTCTTCTAAGCTATTAAACTGGAGAGCTTTGGAGCTAAAATTTGACCCAGTAGCTCACGTGAGCATTTTGTCTTTGCTTTTTTCTTAATCGAGTCATTTATCACTAAAAGATGAGAAGAAAGATCTAGTTTAAATGTCCTGCTTATTTCTTACAAGCCTAGCTTTAAAGCGCCCTGCCTTTCAGGTTTATTATTTAGCTTTTAGAGTTCAATCTTTATTACAAAGCATAGATTAAAAGCGTTCCCTTCACCGCTCAGTCGCACACAGTAACTACAGGAACACTTGCACAGCAGCACTGGGGTTTCAGACAGCTCACTGTACTCAGTTCTGTAATACTTTCAATTACTTTCAAACACTTCCACAGCACAGCCCATGTGGAAGTCACTAAAAAGCAATGACTTGAAGCTTCTGAACGTCTCTTGGGAGAAAAGACATTTTGCACTGGAGGAGAAGTCAAAAAACACAGAGGCAAGAAGTGATTTGCGCAAAACCATGCGGGAAATGAAAGCAGAACCAGTCATGTGCTGTAACCACAGCACCAGCTTTCCACAGAGCTTCCCCACCTAAGAAAATAAATACACAGAAAGCAGCTGGAAGAAATCGCCATGACCTCCTGAGCAGTGCTCAGAGTAGTTGGCCTAATTAGGTGGTGATTTGCCTCTAGCTGGCCCCACAATGGCTTCAACACAAACTTTCACCATTTCTTCAGGACACGCTCCAGCGTCTTTTCTGAGGACATGTCCAGGTTGCTTCTTATTTTAGTCTCTACTAGTCAATCTCTAAGTCAATCCGTGCACAGCTAATTACCACTGTGGCTATTAGCCATCCTTAGAGCCATAATCCCACCTCAATGGCAAGTAAATCTGTGCTTGTCATCAGGACAGCTCCTTACTGCAGGGAGGTTCTTAGTGCACATTGTGAATCTTGTGGAGGGGTGAAACCAGACAGCCCGTCGGTGCCTGCAGCTCTCCTTCCAGCTCCTTTTGAAGGCACCCCGTGCTGCCAGAAACCTGCCTTCTCCTCGTGTCTCCAGCATTTCTCAGGAGTCACTCTTCCTGGTTATTTCTGCCTAAAATCCTTTGTGAGTCCTGCCTTTCCTTCAATGTGAGAACTGTGATGTTCATTCATCTCACTAAGACACGGGTGAACTATCTCCTGCAGAAACAGACTACAGAAAAAGGAAATCCAGCCTGATGACAACGGCACTGACTAACGAGCATTAAGGCGTGGAGTTATGGCAGAGTGTGCAGTTCAAAACCGTGCCCTCAGGTTTTAAACGCCTGTGACTCTGTGAGTTTGCAACTTGGAATCCCAGCAGGGCTGATTCAGCCTTTCTCGTCCTAAAGCTGGTATGTTTAAGTCTCATCAGCCTTAGGGACTGATGTAGGTAGTTTTGTACAAACCTGAACTGCACATGTAGAAAACGAAGGTTCCACAAGCCGGAAAGACTGAACCGACGTAACACTCAACGCAAAAACTCTCTGAATAAACAAACCTCTCTCTCCGCGATTTCCTACGTGTGCTTCTTTTGGAACGAGATTTCAAACCTGGAACGCCGTCTGCTTCATGTGGACAGGGGCGATCTGATGGCGTTGTTGGAGGAGCCGGCCAACATCTCGTGTTTGCCTCAGCTGCGGTGCAGCACGGCGCAGGCCCCTTCTCTGCTCGTGGAGCAGGCGCGGGCACGTGTTGGCACAACGGTGCGGCGTTGGTGACGGGGATAGATAAAACCGTGGAATGGTTTAGCTTGGAAAAGACAGCTTAAGCTCATCGAGTCCAACCATTAACCCCACACTGATGAGGCTTGGTTACCATGGCCCGTGACGGTGACGGTTTCTGTGTGTGCTGGCCCTAGTGAGGCCATGTGGAGGTGGTTTTTCAACGCAGGTTCACATCAGTTTTCTGGCTCCCTAGGTTTCTTTAGCGCTTTCTGTGGAAGCTTTCGCTCTGCGTAATTATACGTTATTTTCCGTAATGTGTCATGGATGTAGCACACACAGCTTGTGGAGCTCTGTGGCTCCCACGAACTGTCAGCAAACCCGCAGCCGACCCGCAGCATCCCGGCAGGCGGCTGTGCCCCGGGTGCCCCCCGCACCCTGCTCGGCCTCTCTGCCCGGAGCTGGGCACACGCCGCTGGCTCCGGGGCGGTTTTGGGCTGGTTTTGGTCGCTCTCCGCGCGCCAGCGGAGCCGCCCAGGAGCCGCCCTGCCGCCCAGCTCTGCCCCCAGCCCCGGGCCGGCTCTGGCCGCAGGGGGGGGCCCCGTCCCCGCGGGGCGGGCGGGGCGGGAGGCGGGAGCGACGGAGCGTAACGGGCGGAGGGCGGGAGCGGAGCCCGCAGCGAGGAGCGACCCGGCTGCCGCCGCCGTCTCCGCTTTCGCAGCGCCCGTCGGGAGGCGGCCGGGCAGCGCCGCCGAGCTCCCCCCTCCCAGCTCGTCCTCGCCCCGCCGAGCGCCATGGCGGCCGCGGCCGCCGAGCCCAGCAGCGGCCGCTACCAGCAGGTGAGCGACGGGGGCGGCGGCCCCGTAGGCCGCACCGCGGAGGACGGAGCCCGGGAGTCGGGCGGGGTCTCGCCGCCGCCGCCTCCCCCCCCCGCGGCCGTGCCCCGGGGAGCCGGGGGGGCCCCTCAGCCCCGGCCACAGTCCGGGCGTCTCCCGGAGTGGAGGGTGGGCCGGGGCCTGGGGTCTGGGCCGGGCCTGTGTGCGGGGGGGGAAAGGGGAGAGCGGGGCGGTGTCCGGGCGCGCGGCCTGTGGCGGCGGCGGCAGCGCCCGGGGCGGAGGCCTCGGCTGCCCGCTGAAGCGCGGTGGGCCCCGCGGGGCCGGGCTCGGGCTGCGGAGCGGTTCCCCGCAGGCTCCGGGGCGCGGTGTCTGCTGGCGGGCAGGGAGAGCCCGGCGGGGTGGCCGGAGCGACCTTGTGCTGTGTCGTGTCATGTTCCTCCCGGCCCCGCAGGCTCAGCGGCTCCTCGGTTCTAGCCCGCGGGTCAGCGAACTTGGCGTGGGCTGTCCCGAGGAGCGAACTTGTTCTCGCGTATTTGGGGATTACCGTTAATTTTTATTTCATCTTTTACGTCCTCTCTCCTCTGGTTCAGGTCGAAATCCCCGTAGGCCAGAGACTGTCCTGAAAGAGCTGCCTCGTAAATTTGGGGCTGTTCTTCCTTCCCTGCCTCCGGAAGGAGGGGACGTGGTTTGTCAGGAATGCCAGCCTCACAGGAAGGGTCGGGGGTCGGTTCAGCCATGCCGTGTGCCCGGGGTCCCGCTGGGGCGTGTTTCTGACATGGAGACTTGGTTACTTAAGTAAGGGAGAAATTCCTTAAAACGGCTTGCGGCTCGCTCCAGCTTAACTGAGGCTTTTGTAAGAAATCTGTGTTATCACTTTGCCTGGGTAGCGTTCTCAGCGTGGGTAGGCTCGTGCTTTCCAGAATACGAGATGCACCTTCTTGTCGGGATAGAATATTAACCTCATCATGACGGCTGAAGGTCTGGTTTTTACATACTAGAAATGTTAAAGTTAAGTAAAACTGAGGCTTCTGGTTTGGTTTTGTGGGTTTTTTTTCCTCCGTACGAAACAGATGTGTCCGTGTCCAAAGACAAATCTCTTTGTTGTTGTTCTCAGAAGCGGTAGGTACAAATAACCAGGTCTCTCCGCTAATCGCCTTTCCCGTCAGAGTCCTGCTGCTGGTGCTGACCTCGGCAAACTGTCTTCACCAGTGTCTGTTACAAGGGGATCTGGTTTCATGTCCTGTCGCCCTGAGCCCGCTGAGAGAGGCGACAGAATGCGCTGAAGGACGCTTAGCGCGTCGCTCCTCAGTGCCTCTGAATTTCTCAGGTACCCGGGCGATAAGCACGGCGCTGGTTTCCTTACCGAGCCATGTGTGAAGCTGTCCTTTCGCCAGGTCCTGCTCACGCATCCGGCAGACACGCAGCAGACGTTGCTCTACACTCTGGTCGGTACTGCAGAGATTAGGGAGGCAGGCTGTGCCCTGATGGATTTACACTGCTAAAGGCAACCAGATAATGGAGGCCCCATGAAACGACTGGTCTGACTGGAGTGCAGAGTCAGAAGCTCGCATGTGGATATATGTAACTTCGTGTAGCTGTTTAGAAACCGCTGTGTTCTTTTTTTCCTCGCCCTCTGACGGAACCCTGGTATTTGTTTTCTGAAGTGTGTTGTTGCTGAACTGGCTCCTCATGCTTGCGCTGCTCCAAAGAACCCTGCAAGCTGTGAGACTGAAGGTGCAACGTTGGTATTTCGATGAAGAGAGGAGAGGGTGGGAGAGTCTCTCTGGCGTTGAATGTGTCAATTTATTTTTCCATATGTTGAAACTTACTGCGGGTGTGAATGCACAGTTAATGAACGTGCCACTCGCAGGGAATTGATAACCAGGAGGGCTGGAGCTGAATGCAGGACCCAGCAAGGGGAGGTGGCCTGTAGAAATTCAGAGCAAGCTCATTTAATCTTTAAATGACCAGGTTATGAGGCAGTGGAGGAGAATAAAAGAACTAAAATACGGTATTTTTTGGGAGGGGAGGGAGGGAGAGGGGTAATCAGACCTTAGTGGGTCTAAGTGTGGCACGCTGCCCAGCTGTGCCAGGGTTGGCTGTGTCACCCCTGCTCCAGGGAGGGTCGTGGGTGTATCGACCTGCGTGTAGCAGCGGCACTGCTGGGCCATGTAAAATATCCCTAGGGCTCCCTGAGCGTGTGTGTTTTCAGAGGAAAAGGAGACGGTCAATCAGGATGACCCAAGGACAACAGAGATTGATGATGGAGTTGGAAACCTGCACGTTTGTTCTTCCACCCCGTTCCTCAGCCCGTGCTGCCCCGTGGAGGGGGGTGGGCCCTGCACCCCCAGCAGCCCCTTTGCCGCGAGCTCGCAGCCCGTGGCCGTTCCCCCATCGGTGCCGTTCCCCGATCGGTGCCGTGCCAAAGGGGCGTTCAGCAGCCTACGGTTCATTTTCCAAAGCTAACTTTCTGTCCCTTGTGCTTTGTTCAGGCATTAGATAATCTGATAAAAAATAGCCTGCGCTGACGCCTTTGGATGATGTGGCAGCCTGATCTAATCCACTGAGGAAGTGCAGCTCGATGCAGAATCAAGCTAAAACTCCAGAGAAAGGATCTCTGCTTCCCCTGGCCCTTCTCTGTGGAGAGCCAGGCAGGGGGACGGGGGCAGAACGCAGGTTTTGGGGGCTGTGCCCGCCTTTGGAAAGTTGTGCAGGGATGGTGTTAGGATTAGGTGGCTTAAAGCCTTTTGAGTGTAACCCCTGGGTTACTGGGAGCTGAGTGGCAGAACTGTATGTCATCCTCAGAATAGAAACTAGCTTCTGTTCTGGGAACAAATAGCCAGGCTTTTAGTAGGTTTATTTACATTGTACCTTAGCTGGGGTGTGCTTTTAACTTGAGGCGTTTGAAAATCTATGGGATGTATATGAGTAATGTAAACCCACCTAGAAAATGGTGGGTGTGTTAAATAATGAAGACTTGTTCCTTTTTAAGCGCTGTTTCTTCCCGTTCCACTTGCTGAAGGCTCACGTGGATCATGAATCATTTCGTACTGGGAGGTGTCTGTGGAAAACATAAGGAAGAAAGATTTTTTTCCATTGGTTTGGTTTTCTTTCAGGGCAGCCGTAGAAGGAATACATTGCTGAAGGTAGAATGTGACTCCAGTTTAAATCCAGGAAGGAGCACTGTGTTTTCCTCCTGTCTGGGCAGGCTGGAGGGGAGCAGGGAGGCTGATGTCTGTTGCCACCTTGTGCTTATCTTAAGCTCGCGCTTAATTTTTCAGTTGAGACGAGCACGCAGATCGAAACTAAAAGATGAGAATATGCTGAATCCTCTGAAGTCAGCGGTGAGAATCGGTGATGTCAGCGGGTGGCTGCTTCCTTGGTGTGGTACTGGTGGTGTGCAGGAGATGTGCTTGCTAAAGATACAGACAACTGATAAGAGCGGTAAGGAAATTTCCAGGGAAATTTCCACACGCGTTGTGTGCAGCTGCCCCTTGTCCAGCCCACGCTGTGTTCAGGTGACTAAAGTCTCGCTGGTTTGTTCTGAAACACATGTTCCTGGAGGCAGCCGTACCTGTCAGGGGAGTTGGCAAGGTTTTAGTGATTCTGTGTGAAAAAGTAATCCTGGAGTTCAAAGATATCCCCCCTCTGAAAGGAGAAGGACTTGGGAGAGGCGGTGAAACAGTAGCAGCCCAGTATCACCGTGTCACTTGTGTAACAGGAGAGAACAGCCTTGCCTGCAAGCTCGTAAATAAAATACTATCTTGGGTATCAGGCTTCCATTGGGCTTCTTTGGTGACTTTTCTCTCATCGCTAAAATTCAGCAGGGCTCCGAAACCCCGTCTGGGAAGCAGATGTAGGAACAGCCCCTCAGGCCTTTGGGATTGCTAAGTGGCTCACAGGAGGTGTGGTACCTGTTTGTGTGGGCTCAGCACTGAAAAACAAGTAGCAAAAGTTCCGTGTGTCTGTCAATTTTGCTGCTTTATCATTGGGACTAACAAGGGGAATTCCATAGTAAGGTGTATCAGTATTACTGCCTCTTCTTGTGACGTACCCAAATCTGATATACAGCGGCACAGTGGGGTTATTTTTTTTCATTGAAGATATATAACATTCTTTATGTGACAAGTGGCATTTTAAAATCTGTAAAAGATCCAGAATTCTTTTTGTGATGTCTTAACCTCCAGAGAAATGTTCACGTGATCCTAAAAATTACAGTAAGGCCGTATGCTTTGTTAAATCTGTGACATTTAATTACAGCTACCTAAGATTAAAACCTACTTCTCCCATTTAAAACCCCAGACACTCAAACCCAGGGACGGCCTGCAGCCCCGGGTTTGTGCTGGCCCAAGCCCTTGTTTACAGTCTGGCCAGACCAGTATAATTCCCCTTTTGAACAGAGGTGAGGAAATGAGATCAGCACGTTTCCCAGGATCGAGGTGTATTTACGTGTTGTCAGGCCACTGACTGCAGTGAGTCAGTGAAGAGCAGCGTCCTCGTGAGCACAGGTTGTGTTTTGGTGGGCAGGAACCAGGTTTTGGGGTGTGTTTTCCCCTCGGTAGCTGGGAGGGTGGTTGCAGATGTGCCCTTCAGGGAGATGCTCCTGCGGGTTCCTGGTCCTTGCCCCGAGTAGCCCGTTGCCTGGGTGCAGCTGGGTGCTCGCTGTGTGGCAGGGGGGAGCTGATCCTGCTGGGAATAAAAAGCATTTTCTGGGTGGGGGAGTGGAGACACAGGTTTCAGTCCTTCCTTAAAGGAGCAGCTCATCTTGGCAAAGACCTCAGGGAGTGGGCTGGGGGAGGATCAGTTCCCCAGGGCAAGGCTTGGGCAGGAGCATCATGGCCAGCAGGTAGAGGGATGGGACCTCACCTGGAGTATTGTGTCCAGCTCTGGAGGCCCAGCACAGGAGAGACATGTCAGAAAGATGGGGACAGACTTTTGAGCAGGGCCTGTTGGGACAGGACAAGGGGTGATGGGTTTGAGCTGAGAGAGGAAGATTTAGACTGGAGAGAAGGGAGAAATTGGTGATGCTGAGGGTGTTGAGACCCTGTCCCAGGCTGCCCAGAGAGGTGGTTGCTGCCCCATCCCTGGCACCATCCCAGGGGAGGTTGGCCGGGGCTCTGAGCACCCTGCTCTAGTTGCAGATGGCCCT
>WTSP01005968.1:26405-38738 GCA_025331215.1 Actenoides lindsayi
AAGGAAGGAAGGAAGGAAGGAAGGAAGGAAGGAAGGAAGGAAGGAAGGAAGGAAGGAAGGAAGGAAGGAAGGAAGAGCTAGTGTTACTTGTGTATGGGCCACACTTGGCACTGGGCCACTCACACAGAACGTATGTCATCAAAGGTATCATGTACTGGAAAAGGATATATTGGGTTCTTTAGCCATTTTCAGATACCTTTAGCTCTTGCTTAATAGAAATACAAATATTTTTGTGGTTAAGGCAATTCTTTGCCAGGACTATTTTTTGCTTAACTTATCCTAAGAGAAATCAGACCAGAATGCTATTTTGCCCAAAGCCAAGATTGTGATGGGAGGTGCATGTGTAAACAGCTAATAAATAGGAGGTGTGGATAATAAATTCAGGCAGATATTCCAAACTGTGACTCAGACAAAAGGGGTTAAATTGCATTTGATGTCCCTAGACATAGAAAGAGCAGCTGAAATTTTGGTAATGAAAGGACTGAGTTATTCAATTCATCTGATTAGGGACAATATGAATAGTGCTTTTAAAAACAGTGATCATGGACCTGTAAGGGTGTAGGAGGTATATAAGAAAACCAAACCTGCTTCAGAGGAACATGGATATTACAATTGTTAACATGTTAGGAGAAATGGACACAAAAGTAAAGGAAGAACCAGAAATGTTTTTTGTCAATATGTAAATTATAAATGTTTTTTTAGTTTGAAACACAAGTGCCATCAATTAGGATTCTCTATTATGTCTTTTGTATATTAGAGGAACTAAGGACAATTTTTGACGTTTCATATACCTGAAGCAATGATACTGCTTTTACCTCTAAATGATCAGCAGTTATTAATAGCTTAATTGAGAAATATAATAGAAATCTAACAGATATTTAGATTTTATGGTTCATTTACCCTGTTAAAACTTTTTAAAGCATCTTGATGACTAACATTTTTTTTTCCCATAGATAATGATGTCCATTACATTGAAATCATAAAAACGTGCACAAGTATAAAACCACAAACAATACTGGTACGCATTTTTCTCCATCAAAAGAAAAGCTCAATATTTCAAAAGCAAGATATCAGTGATTTTTACCAAGTACTTTAGTAAAACATAGATAATCAGATTGAGAAACCTGCATCCTCTTAGAAATGAGAATTAGTTGCCTAAAATCCGGTGTGGATCTGGACTGTAAATCTTGAAGCTCCACAGAAATGTAGTATTTTAATGAGATAAAAATCAACATCAAAAGCACTTAATGGAAGTTAACCCAGAACAACAAAGTATTAGGTTAAAAAAGAACAACAGAACATTTAGTGCTGGCTCCAAAGATAAATTTTTGTCAAAGCTCAACCTGAATGGAAGCCTGTAGTAATAGGTTCTTTAACAACTTCTTCTAAAGATCACTTAAGATAATTTTTCCAATATGTTTCAGAACTGAGGTTTTCTTCCTGAGTACACTCTACTGGCAGCTTACTTACTTTTAAATTAAGGCTCTACTGAGACACATGTGAGAAAATTTGCTGTGACTCAGAATGCATAGGAGGATATATTCTGAGTATCTCTGCCAGCCAAAGCTGTGAGAGTATCCCAGAAAAAAAAAAATGTAACCACTCTGGTACAAGCTGATGATCATATTGAGGATTTAAAATATGCTCTGGAAACATGACCAAAAATGCATAGCCAATGAATAAAGAAAAACTAAAATAGAAAAATTCTCCACAACATGAATAAAAATTCCAAAATATACATTTAAACTATATTCTAAATTCAACACAGATTCTGAGGCAACAGTGACAAAGGCTATTGCAGAGATGTACCAGTTAATAAATATACTATTCATTTTGAGCTGCGGTAAGTGGTCTCAGAAAAGGCTCCATGATGTCAGGAAACAAAATAGCATACATACTTTAGGAAGGCATGGTGTAATCTAAATTCAGAAAAAGAATTGATTCTTTAATCAGTAGACACTAATCCTGCAAATTCCTCGAGAAGAATTCCTTGTGGATGCAAAAAATTACATAGACTCAAAAAGACTATCTTGAACTAAAAAAAAGTCCCAACAGTGAGGGCAAAAAATGTGCTAAAGAAAATCTAGCTCAATAAATCCTCTTAGTTAAAAGTGACAGTAAAATGGAAGAATGTTAGGTGGGAATATCAAATATGGTTTTGCTGTTCTAACTTTTCTCCAAGGGTCTGTCTGTGGCTATCGCATGTGACTTTTGGCTTGATTCTCTACCGTGTTCTTATAGCTTGTGTGACCATGTAATCAACCAGTAGTAACAGAAAATAAAACAGCCCTCTTGAAAAGATGCACTTACAACTACTACATCTATAACATTCCTTAAAGGAGTCATTTTTTCCAAATATATCTGCTAATGTAAAGGAACCATCAAACTCTTACATGAATTGATTTGTAGACAGTAATAACTTGGCTGCACACTACTGCCACAAAACAGAAGAATATCTTTGTAGCCTTAATATGCAGAGATTTATTTTTTAAATAGAAACATCTTTTACAGCACAAGATGACAAAGTATTCACTCAAGACCTGCATGTTTCTGTCATTCTGAAGTCAATTCTCACTTGGTCTGTGCAATAGAAATATGTAGTTCTCTCAGTGCTGTCAATGTAACATTAAAGAATGTGTGTAGCCATAAAAAAGGAAAATAATTTTAAGCCATACTTTTAAAAATCTGCTCTGTCACAGGAGAAGAAAACCTCTGCATCTTTGATATGGTTAGCACAGATACACTAGCTTGAATAAGGATTGCAGAATTTCATAATTAAACAGAAGTTTAACAATGGAAAGATATTACTGCTAATGATATCTGACTGTTAATGGTGTTTTACTATTACATGTGTTATTCAAAATAACCTTCTTCATCATTCTGCCAATACAGAAAAGGAATTAAGTTTTTGCATTTTCTTTTTAACAGGAATAAGAAGAAAAGCATTTAGTTAAAGACCTTGAAGAACTTGTGCCTGTACTCTTAGTTTAAAAAACAAGTGATTTTGTCAACCAGCAGTTTAATCTGTGCATCCACACAGTTCGGATGTAAACAATACACTACCAAACAACGGCTTTGACAAAAATAGTGATACTAGAGACAGATTTTCTATAAATGTTGAGATAAAAAGATAATAAACTAGCTAGGAAAGAAAATTTCTAGTGAGACTCTAGAATCTCCAGCAAAAGCCATGGAGACTTTAAAGCAGTCTTGCAGGTTGGTTTGTTGTGTAAAAGTAATCATAAAAGCCCTACAGATAATTATTTAAGCCAAAAGAAATTTAACAAATTTAACAAAGTGTCAAATGAGTATATTTTGTTCTTAACTTTTCAAGAAATTAATGGCAGAGTAATTAAAGCTAGACATGACTCCATTGTGTCTAGATTCCTATAAAAGGAAAGTTCATCAGATACTGTGGTGTACGTTTTAATGCATAGTGTCTTTAAAGTACTTGTTATGATGCTATCACAGTAATTAGAAGTTACAGATACTGCTGCCATTTATAATAAATTTCCAAAGGAAAGTTTTAATAAAGCCTCTAGAAGGAGACAAAATGGATTTCAGTCTCTGGAGTATAATTTGTGTGGATAAATGCTTCTTAGAGGACTTTACCTACTTACATTGACTCTAAGGGGAACAGCAGATTAGTTGTACAGAAACCAGAGAGAGCTGTTGTCATCACAAAAGTCTCAGGTAAAGCCAAGAGATGTGTTGAGTTCCAGCTGTGGCACACGCGTTTGCCAGAACCTGATAGCAGAACACATAGCATGAATTCCAAGTACAGTTAATCTGATGTTGCTAATATTGCTAAAATGCATTTCAAAAATGAGAATACATAGTTAGAGACAGATAGATACATGAATACACATGATACACCCACTTCTCAGACAGGTGCAAGCAAAAATTTGTGTTTCATTCCTACTTCAGTATCACTGGCCTCTTCCTGATGAGTTAATGTTTGTTACTGATAGGTCTTAAAAGAAAAAATAAATATTAAGCCCATGTCCCATGATGAAACTGTCTATGACTTCAAAGTAAAGAGGTCAGTCAATACATTTTACCAAATTTTTTGTGCTGTTTGCAAAGGATGCGGTAGTTGTTTAGGATGTTTTAATCAATGTGTTTGATAACACTGAGCATTTCCAAATCATATCAGCAGTCTGCAAGTCTCCAACGATTTCTGGCTCTTTTCTTTTACATAAGCTTAGGCCCTAATGTATTTCCTGAATGTGACAAAAGATTTCAATATTTCTACAGTGATAACTGTCTGGTATCTACATTCCTTTGAGAATTTCACACTCAGCAGTATGACTTCTTTCTGCTCAAGTCTATAAGGGCTGGTCTTTATTAGATTTTATTACCCATGTGCATGAGTAGTACTTTGCAGAAGCATGTCTACTACACCAAAGAAATTATATAATAAATGAGTCCAAATTTAGTAGAAAAAAAAATGCGGAGGGGGGGGGGCAGAAGGAAATAAGTGTAAGAATAATCTCTCATATAAATTTGAGCCATAATGTGGTGCGGTCTTTTCTTTTTTTTTTTTTTTTTTCTTCATATATACTTCTTTTTTCGTATTTCTGCACACATAGAGGAACATATACTCATATGGACATTCTTCTAAATTCTTTCTTCCTCTATTTGTTAACTCTAAAATGTTCCTGCTTATCCAAACAATATTATTAGGATATCCTGAGAGTTTGTCCATGTATGTGAATGTATTTACAAACATATACATGTGAATATATATATATATACACATGTACATATACATCAATAGCTTAATCACATGATACACAATTCAGTGCCATTTCAGGTATCCTAGACTACCCTGCCATTCCAGAGGTTATGGCTTTCTTTTAAAGTTGTGTGAGCAAGGTGTCATGCAAGTTATTGGGTATCTTTCATATAGCAGAACATCTAAAAAGGTACTAAGTGTTTATTGGTGATTTTTTTACCCTTAATCTCTGTTGAGCATAATGGGAACTCAAGCAACTAGTTCACATAATGGTATCCTCATTGTAGACACATAAAATTAGGGCAAACTGAATCCCACACAGATACCTAATCATAGATTTCTAATGTCATTTTACAGGCTCAAAAATTGTTCCATATTTATCCAGTTGTCATTTCAAAAAGAGTTGTTTTTCCTTTGGGCCCCACGTCATATCTACCAGTTTTAAAGAGGTATCTTGGATGCTTAACAACATCTCAAGCAGTATAGGATATGGATAATTTCAGAAATTGAATCCCATCTCTAAAGTCATTCTTTGTTTACTAAAGATTATATCAGTCAAAAATAAAAGGAATGACATGTACAAATATCCTTGTTTTTTCTACAGTTTCCTTGTTTCTTCTACACTTTTAAAATTCTATGAACCTTCAGGTAGTAGAACAGCTGTGATTACATAAAAAAAAACCAAACCACCTATTCTTGATTTCATTTTACCAACTTAAGCACCTAAGAAGTCTGAATCTTAGCTAGATACTTCATGATTCCTTATAGGTAAGGAAGAAAGCAGGCATCTCCTGAAAGTGGTCTATCATAGGTAGATAGAATGAGATGAGCTGTGTTCTGAATTTCTATTAACTACTCAGAGAGTTTAAGGTAACTAGTTCAGGCTTAAATATCTAGTTTTATACCTCTGAAGTATGACAGACTAAATTTTTTGTTTGTTTATTTTCTTCTTTTTGCAGAGAAAAAGTTTCCAAGGCATAGATGTGAACTATCAATGCTACCTAAGGTCTCTTCACTGGTGAATAGGAGCTGTCAACTACAAAGGAGTAAAAGATATTGAAGTATGATTTAGAAGATCCACAATTTGCAGGATTACTTTTCCTATATTTTTTGTGCAGACAAAAAAATCATGCTGAAGTAAAATTTATAAGAAATGAAAAAGTTGTTATTTTAATAAATATACCAGAGCTGGATTTCTTTCAATTGATTCTTTGATCACACACAAATCTCTGTAATATTCAGTCCTACACTGTTTGGTTTTAATAAAATGGAAAGTACATAGCTCTTGTACCCAGAAATTAGTAAAACTATGAAGTTAATTAAAAAAAAAATCCTATTATAACTTTCATTGTTTTTCTTCATGAATAACTACAGTGGTAATCTGTTTATTTCTTCTGCTTGTCTGATATGTTGAAAATATTGCTGCAGTGATAATAAAAAAGAAAGAAACTCTTCTGCTGTAGGCAGAAGAAAACTATTGCCATGGAAGTCTCCTTTAAAATCCTCTGAATCAAAATTAACTTTAGCAAAATACCTTGCTCATGTACAAAGGAAGTAAGTTAAGGCTAGAGAAAATTCAGAAGAATTTATGTAAACCCAGAATTACCAGCAGGAGGACATGAGGGAATAAAAAAATCCACAAAAAGATTGAAAAAAGGACAGTGATGAACACAAAAAGAATCACATGAGGTAGTTCTGAGAGTTTACCTCACTCCATACACAGACAAGCCATGAAAAGAAAAGAGAATGATTACTTCAGAACTCAATAAAAATAATCTAAGTTCACTGTTACAAAAACATTTTCCTGGGCCTTCCCTCAATACAGTCAGAAAATCAAATAAGTTATCTAGTAATTTTCTCAATTATTTTTGTTTCCCTTTTCTTTCCACCCTCTACAATGGACAGAAACTTTTCAAGTATGAGCAATAGCAACAGCTCACCTACTGTTAATACAGGTGTTCTCCCATTGGGGTTTACTTGCAAAAATGTAATTGGCTCAGAAAACTGCTTTACAGAATTTTTTTCTTTTAAAGAAGAAGTTGACAGATAGTGTTGGGAATAAAATAAAGATGTCAGTCTTCAGAACAGATAGAAAGAATGAACAGAACCATCTGACTACAGGAGGAAAATTCTGTGTGTTAAATGGAAAAAACTAAAAGTCATAATCTTATACTCTTTGTACCAATGAGGGCTCCACATCATAGCATATCAAATTGCATATCTTTCTAAGTAATAATCATAGAAAAACTAAATGTCAGGACATTTGTTGTGGGGAAACTACTACTTCATGTGCTTGAAGGTATTACAATGACTTCATTAAAAGATTGTATCTATAACAAATGCATTGGTTTGAAACAAAAGCATTAAAAAAAAATCAAAAAGGCTAACCCAAAAGATCTTTGTCATATATATACACAAATACATATAAAATAAATTCTTTTAACTGTAAGCATAAAAATGAAGCAACTTCCTTTTTTTCCCTAATCCCAAGTTTATCTGCACATAAAATTTGTTGATTTTTGTTAACAACAACAACAAAACAAGGCAAATATTATTGTGTAATTCAATGTAAGCATCCTAACAGTAAAACTGATGCAAGGCAAGACAAGATCAGTCTTTTATTTTCTGTACTTATGTGTTCTATTTTTCAGTGAGTAGTGACAAATACATATTAGCTTAAAAGAGAGTGCTGTGATTTAGACCCAGCTGGGAGGTGAGTACCACGTGGCTACCTGCTCACCCTCCTTTCCTCCCCTTGGTCATGAGAGAAGAACAGGGAGACAAAGGCAAAACCTTGTGGAAAAAGATAAATAGAACTTAATAGAACAATGCACTAGGAGCAGAAACAAAAGTAATAGCACTAATAGTAATGAAATAATATATAAAGTAAGTTCTCTAGGAAGCACCTAGGCCTCCTAGAGCTGCACCAAATGTGTCACGCCAGAGATGCCTTTGCCTTTTGCTTTTGCTTTTGCCTTTGCCTTGCCCCCCTCCCCACTTATAGAGCAGGTATGACATCATTATGGTATCAAATATCCCATTGGCTGGTTCAGTTGTCTATCCTGGCTGTGGTCCCCTCCCAGCTTCTGGTGAAAATTAACCTTATTCCAGCAGAACCCAGGACAGAGAATCGAGACTGTAAGAAAAGAGATTCTTGTTTGGTCAAAGGTAATTATGAACAACATTAATAGTTGAAATGAAAACTGCATTCTATTTCACACACATAAATCTGCAATGAAACAATCCTTTAGACTTATGTCTAAATAAAATATTTATTTAACCCATAAGCAACTGCTGTTTGTAAGAAAATTACAGTCTGTTTGTGCTAGAATGAAGCTAAAGTAAAACCACTTTGTCTGTCTAGAATCCATTTTGCTTAAATGAGAAAATCCCATATTGGATTCATTCTATTTCTTATCATCTTTTTAAATGAACAACCACAATAATTTTGAAACAGATGCAGATTTGATCAAAGCCTTGATTACTATTGATGAGTACTGTAAATAGTGAGACAATGTAAAATGAAGACATGACAAATACAGTTAATAAACAAGAGACAAGACACCACAGATTCAGGATTTATCCAAGAAAGTATCAACTAAACAAACAGAAGCCAGTTTTAGCTAAATTAATCCATGAAAAAGGTATTTAAATATAGTCAAGTAGACCGTAGTAATAATGTAGTTTAGAAGCCAAATCTAAGAACAAGAAAAATCTCAGCAGAGGCAAATTCGTACTGAACACTCTGTAAACTGCAGGAATTCTAAAGATAGGAGTCTTGTGTTTTACAGCTCTCATCAGATTGGCTTGAGGTTATGAACAAGCAGCTACTTAAATTATATCTCTCCCATATTGCTTTGTTACCGTGTTTCATTTATGCTGGAAATAAATCATTCTATCTTGTATAACCGAAATTATCATGGATCTTGCTTATAATTATTGCCACCTTATTAAATTTAGTTTAATGTTTGAGATTGTTTATGGTATTTATACTTTGACTCAAGATTTGGATCATGTTAGACATTGTAATTCCTAAAAAACCCCATATCACCAAACCCAGACAATTTATTTCAGTTAATTTTAGATTGCTAAAAAGGGAAAGGGGTTTACAAAGACTGATTTCTCCAAGTTAGTTTGGATACAGATTTTAGGATGGAATTATTTTTTCTTTAGAAACACTGATTTAATCTTTTGCTTGAAAATATAGCTAGCCTTGACTTAGGTTTTGATCTAATGAGATGCATGACACCTTGTAAGTTGCATGCATCTGGGTTCCCTTGGTAGTCCATTAAGTTAGACTGAACCAAAGCATAACCCAAAAAGCCTGCGTGTTCAATGAAACATTTCCTAGAGCTAGCCAAAAGAAATGTTTGATATTGATGAGTGTCCTTCAGTAGTCACTGAACTGAACTCTGTGCATTTATCAAAGGTAGCCAGCATTGTTATCCATCAGCTATATAACGGAAACCTGCTATGGTCCTGTGCTCAGAAATGTGAAACCAGAGTTCTGTTTTCCTCCAAAACCTGAGGAAAATTCAGCTTCCTTCAACTCCAGAAAATGTCTTAACCATTAGACTATAAGGCATTCTGAGAAAAAGTGCTACCATTTCCTCTCTTTGAAACTGTGCCACTATACAGGCAGAAATGTAAAAGACATATAGAAGTAATGGATTACATCATTGACAAATCATTAGGTGATTTGCAGAGAGCTGTAGGGTCAATAGAACATCTCTCCATATATTGTGAATTAGTCGATCACTACTTGAAGAAACAGACAAAGGGAAATTTAGTGTGTTACCCAACTAGAATGTCTTACACAATAAAATACAGAAGTTTTATTAAGGGTGGAGGTCAAATAAAAGGTCATGGAAAAGCAACAAGGATTTGGAGGAGAATATAAACAACCTTACATAATAAGCAGTGCATGAATCATAAAGTGAGTCATAACACTGGGTAGTTCACATTAAGAACAAATTGATGTTTTTCATGTCTGTATTCTCAAAAAGATACTATGGTGCATTTGCTCCCATTTATATTTCTACACACTTTAATTAGGATAATTATCCAACAATAGGAAATTATTCTCTTTCACATATATAGAAACTTATAGAAGCCAAATAATATAAATGTAGATTTTTCTTACAGTAGTATTTGATTTCTAGAATATGCTATTTCCTCTGGTATAAGATTCCTTTGCAATATCATTCATAAGATGGAGGATTTAATGACCTTTATTCACTCTTCAGAGAAAGAAGAATGCAACTCCTTGGTCGTAGCTTAACTGTGGACCGTGTACACTCTATTGCAGTCCTGGTCCCTGATCCTCTGGATGGGGAGACCTGTTAGTACACTTCACAATTCCCACCTGCTTGTACTTTTGATTTCCCTTTTTGTTGAATCCAAGGGGTGTTTAAGATAATGCACACTTGGTTTTCACACTAAAAGGAGATCAGGATGCCTCTAGCCTCAGCATCTGAAAATCAGTGCCAGATCCTCCAGTTTAGCCTCTATGATTCATATTTATTTCTGCTCCTCTAGAACCACTGCTGTGGGAAATGGCTTGGCATTGGGCACCTAGAATACATATGCAATACCTCTTTCAATGAAGAAATACCTCTGTGACAAGACACAGGGACACTTTATGGAGAAGATATTCTTTCCCAACCACCTTTTTCCATTTCCTGAAGCAATTTGAGAGTTTCTGCAAAGAGAGGAAAAGTTTTGGGATCATGGAAAAAATGTTGATATATTGCCCCATTCTGTTTTCATTTTTTTTTCTTCCTGGGCACAGGAGATGTGTGCAGAATAAACATGTAGTTATTTAGAATGGTTTTTGGGGAGCAAAAGAAGTTATACTGTAATAAGAGCTGTCCATACTCCAGTAGTTAGAGATAATCCATGGCTGATAAAAGTGAAAATATTTTAGTAGTCTCAAATGAATTTCCAGAAGTTATGTTGCATCATGTCAGTGTTCTGATAGAAGCAGGAAAAGATATTTCATTTCATCGCTATTTATCATAGGAGTAATTTACAATGCTTTGCAGCTTGTTGTGTTTTGTCACTTTCAGTCCATATTCCTATTCTCTTCAGTTTGGTTTTTTTTTTTCCCCTCATTTGCTGTTCTATCTGGGAGTACCTCTGACATACACCACTGTCACAGGCTGAATGAGGATTAACCCTACTAACGTTAATTAGCTTCTCCATTTTATATTTTATTAAACCAAGAAGCCAAAGATGGAAATTGCTTAAATTGTTAGAAATTAATGCTCTGTTGATGACTTGACAGGTGTTCTTGCTTCTTTCGTTCTGTTTTTGGTTTGTTTTTTTTTTGTGTGGGTTTTTTTTAATTAGAAAAATCCTTATAATTCAGAGTTCTAGCCATCAGTACCTTTTCTTCATATTATACATTTTAGAAAGAAGTGAAATTCCACTTCAAGGGAGCAACACTTTTTGTATAGGTTTTCAACAGAACCAGAATACATATCTTCTGGAATAGCTGGATAGGATGATGACTAGTGCTGTATGAAGTGCTAATGAATAGCAAACATAAAAAGGAAATTGACAGTCAGTGGAAATGGCAAAAAGCCCATTTATGAAATGTAGCAGTGATGTTCTAAGATTTTTGGAATCTGTTTAAACCTATATTATTATTCCAGTTTCTTTCTCTTCATTCACATTTGGCCTCTAACTTGAAATGCAATGTGCTCAGGTAGATCACAGACAAATATACCAGGCCACTGGGGTTTGTGTCCCCAGCAGGATAGGACACCAGACAGAACCATCAAACCTGCTCCATGAGTTTCATAATGGATAGTTGAGAATAAATCTAGAAAACATTAAACTTCAACATTCTAGATAAGTAGATAAAGATACTTTATAGAGTAGTTTAAGGACCACTCTGTGCATAATAAATAGGCGCACAAGAGAAAATCCATCCTGTTCTTATACTATAATGCAACTTGTTCCCGTGTCTCACCACCCTCAGAGTGAAGAACTTCTTTAAAATTGCTAATCTAATTCTACCCTCTTCTGTTATGAATTTTTATTATTTTATTTATTAATATTAATATTACCTCTTGTCTTATCATTACAAGCTTTTGTAAAAAGTCCCTTCCCATCTTTCTTGTAGGCCCCCTTCAGGTACTGGAAAGCTCCAATAATGTCTCCCTGGAGCCTTCTGTTTTCCAGGCTGAACAAGCCCAACTGTCTCAGCCCATCCTTCTAGGAGACGTGTTCCAGCTATCTGATCATCCTCATTTCAATCATATAGAAATCTGAATCTACCAGTCATAGAATCATAGAATTTTAAGGGTTGGAAGGGACCAAGAAAGATCATCTAGTCCAACCCCCCCTGACAGAGCAGGATCACCTAGATCAAGTCACACAGGAACGTGTCCAGGTGGGTTTTGAACATCTCCAGAGAAGGAGACTCCACAAACCCCCTGGGCAGCCCGTTCCAGTGCTCCGTCACCCTAACTGTGAAGAAGTTTTTCCTTATGTTTACCCTAAACCTCTAGCGTTCCAACTTACTCCCATTGCCTCTTGTCCTAACATTGGATGACATTGAGAAGAGTCTGGCTCCATCCTCCTTACAC
>WTSP01005968.1:38838-51974 GCA_025331215.1 Actenoides lindsayi
GGCTGCTAACTTCAGAAAGTGCAGTTAATTAAAAGAACTGAGCTGAAAAGTAAAATCACTGAACAGAATTAGTTCTGATCTCACTCAAACCAGGACAAACACACACATATCTATTTCTGTACATTAAGAATCACAAAGTTCATGGTTTTGCAGGAGTGTAGAGTAGTCAAAATGAAGGTGTTCGATGTACATACTGGGTTAAATTGTTATTCTGAAAAAAATGAACTTAAAAAAACCCCCAGCATTATTTTTGCCACTGAAATATTTCAACTTCGTAAAAACTATTTCAGTAGCACATAGAGGATCAAAACCAAGGTCTATTTCCTTCACTTTTATGTATAATATAGAGGGAGAGAAGAACTAGAGGAAACTATTTCTTTCTCTTACCAGATTTCATGATTAAAAAAAATTACTTGGCCTTGCAAGGGAAATTGGTTTGTATCTTACAAGTCAAAGCTGTCTTTTAGATCAAATGTAATGCTTTAAAAAATGGTACAGGTTCCATCTGCGGTTTTGATTTGCTTTCTTCTAAAAATGTATATTATCGCTTCAGTTTAGAATGCTGCCTTGCAATTTTATCACAAAATATTTACACAAAGCAATCCTCTATGTGAGTTAATTTATGCACACACATGCACATATATGCACACACACGTGCACACACTTTATACACTTTATCACATCTACAAGATAGAAGCAAGAGTAAATTTTGGCAATTATTTATCCAAAAGTTGGCACGTATGTGGTTTTGCATGTCTTCTTGACTAGTGTCTGTCACAGTCAAGGCATTAACTTTTCATTCAAGTTAGCAATCACCAGGTTAGGGGAAAATTACAGGCAGTGCTGTAAAAGGTAAAATATATATTTTCCATAATATCAGGATGAATTCCACCTTGACTTTGAGATGTAAAATTACTGCTTCTTATCCAATGCATTACAATTAGAAAACCCAAAACTATTTTTTTACTAAATTATTCATACAACTTCGCACATGTGGATTTGGACACAATTTAGAGACAAACCAATTGCAAAAGTATATAGGAGGATATACTTTGGTTTGAGAAACTTGTAATATGGTCTTTGATTTGTAAAATATAAACCAAGCAAACACCTTTAACTTTTATGTCAGATGTCTGGTTGAATTACAAGAAAATCTGTTAGAAAAAGAGGTAAAAACCTAACTCTGCTGCAGTCAATACACAGTTTGTCAATCGCACTACTGTAATGAGGAATTTCATCCACTATCTTTTAAGCCCAAGCTTAGGTATGGAAACAGGAAGAACCAGAAACATTAGGGTATGGGAATTAATGAAACACAATATATGGCATGACAACTTTTCTCCTTTCTTAGAAAAGATTTCAAATTTATGTGGATTTATTACATTTTTTGCATCTTGGGTTGCAAATCAGGCAGACACTTTGTTGAACTGACAGGCTGTGACAATGAAAATAGTCCTGCATCCATTGGTGAGATGCTTTCTGTGTAGCCTCCTCATGGGGTTTTGAAGCAGGTATCTATGCACGCCTGTCCTGTCATTGAGTCTGCCTGCCTTTGCTAGTTTACATTAATGCAGTGTAACCTCAGCAGCTGTTGTAGGAGTATATCCAAGGATAATCTGCAACCTGGAGTATGGAAATCTGTTCCTTTTTTTGTTGCTTCTGGAATGTAGTTCATATCCTTGATTAAGGCATCAAATTAAGCAGCTTACTTAGGAACATTAACATAAGTTTAGATATCCAGAACATGCTTCTTGTCATGGGGTTAAGTACTCAAATAATAAACAGTTTTGCCATCTAAGTGCATGGCATTCCAACAACTTTATACAATGGATTTCTTAAAAGCAATCATGCAGCATGTGCCTGCTGCCAACTGCCTTCTGCAGTTTAACAACAGATTAGCCATCTCTTTTTATCACCAGGAGATACTTCCAGCAAAATGACACGGTATCATTATAAGACAATAAAACCCCATTATTGAGTGTCCTTCCTTTGGGCTGAAGGAGAGCATAAAATGCGGGTCACTTTTTTCACATATAGAAGTTTATTGTTTATTGTAATACAAGATATCATTATGCAAGATACTGTCTTGTAACACAAACTAAAATAGAAGAACTGGAAGACATGAAATTAAAAAGATAAGTTAAAAACAGACTAAAAAATGCTTTTCACAAAATACAGTTAAGTAGTGGAATTGAGTCCCAGATATTTACGATACAAGTATTTATATTGGTTCAAAATGCAGCTGTGGAAACTGAAGAAGTAATCTAAATCTGAGATTGTCACCTCAATCTCTAGTTTCTTTAACCTGTCCACAGAGTTTCTGTTCCTCTCCATGGACTACTGAAGTTGAATAAGGACACTAGCTCAGATGCAGAGCTAGTTTAGGTTGCTAAAGACATTTTAGACACCTAAATTTAGTCAGTGTGTGCTGTAGTAAGATACCGCTTCTTTTCAAAGAAGTCTAGATCACTAATCTCTGGAAGCAGTTGGTGCACACCAAGGGAGCAAATATTTACATATTTAGTCTTGTTTAGGCTTCTGATTTGGCTAGTTTCAGAGATGGGATAATGTTCTAGATGAATCTTCACTCCAGCTGAGCATGTGTCTTATTCTTGGAAGAGGTGCTGACGTTCCTAGCCCACAGTGAAAACCGATATGGTTATAAGAAGCAATAGATTTCAGGCATATTAGGAAATATGAAATTTGTGTATCCATATACTTCAATCTGAGTGTCTGATGATGCTTATGTGCCTAGGATCTTTTTCAAGTGTCCTACCTGTGTACTGTATTTGAACCTATCTTTTCTGTCTATGCCCCTATTTTAATGCTGGAGGATGTATCTGAGTGTAATACACTGTCTTGCCATAGTTAATTATGTCTGTATTACCTTTAAGAGGAAGGCTGAACCTTGAAGGCATCTCTGAATAGACTCATGATACAGTGTCAGGAGACAATGTGTTTGGAGGATAAATCATGAAGACAGTATGAGATCTTCTAGTATGATGACACTGTGCACATGCCATAGGAAGACACATTAGTAGGAACACATGTGCCCACTTTCATATTGTAGCTTGGCCAGGCTCCAAAAGTATAATAATCTATTCTCATTTGCACTAAAGCTCCCACACCGTTGTGGGACTCCTTTTATGCATGATAACATATCCTAAGCGAGTAAAAATTGAGGCAATTAACTTCCATGTGCTATTTCTGTAGTCTTTGTTCAGGATACCCTTAAATCAAGTTTTCAATTTCTTTTCACATTCCTCTCATTTCTTCCTTTTTACTTATTCAAGGGATTTTTTTGTTTGGTTGTTTTTTTTCTTTTACTCGGATGCCATTTTGAAAGAGGGAGCCAGTGTGGCTTTGCTATCCTAACTATAAAACCTGTGGCTGCGATTTCTGAGTCTTATCTGTAGTATACTACAGAGAAATAATAGTTGTTCTGACTGGACTGTGTAACAGCTGGATTGTGAAAAAAAAATAGCTGTTGTGTATATGTTGTTTAATAGCATAGCACAAATTTAATGAGTTCAGTGTGTGGATGCTTTGAGGATGTATTTAGCGTACTAGAAATTCCCAGTGAATTTGGTTTGCTCAGGCATAGTAACTCTGATACCCTTTTGATGTATTGCATGATCTGCAGAACTGACTTGCAGTTCTCCAGAATGTTTTGAAATTACAGCATATCCTCTATTTTAGGCATACTGTTCAGGGAATTGTACAGCATGTGCATGTATAACATGGACACACATTTTTCATGAAGTTTTCTAGAAGAAATATCAAAGCTTCATGTGCACATTTCATGTGACTCAGGTGCAATCACTCATAACCCTTTCCCACCTTGTGGTTTGTGATTGTTTCTGCCCTTCGTTTCACCTCCTATGAGATTAGATTCCAGTTTAATCTCTTCGGTTCATTCTTCATATAGTAGATGTTCACTTATTTTAATTACTAGTAGGGCAACACATCCATTCTTTTTCTTTTCAACAGTAATTGGTCTCTGTTACATTATAATTTTTCACTGCCTAAATCCACCTGTTTTATTAAAATACAGTGAACCAATTTAACATCTTTTCAGTGGAATAGATTTAATACTAAGAAAAAATATCTTCAGTGCTAAAAGTCTAAGTTTAAGATTTAGACATAAAAATACTACTGCACAGCACCTCCCTCACCCACTAAAATGATAAAGCTGCATTTAAATTTGAGAAACTGGATATATGACAGATTGTTGCTATGGTAGTAATGATTTCTTTCTCAGCAAACCTTTCCCTTGTGTGCCACGTAGAATTTTGTTTCCTGTTTCTTCTATTCCTTTGTCACTTCCTGGCATTATGTCATGATAAAAAAAGAATTTTAATCGAGATTTCCAGCTGAATGAAATGGGGATGTATGGGTATTGTATTGTCATTGTATAAGCAGCTTTACTGACAATGAGAATTTCTACCTGCTTGTTCCTAGTCACGTACAATTAGTTTCTCTACAGAATAATTCCATCATAGATTAAGGTACTTCTCAATTCTCCCGTTGTAATCTTTTTCCCTTGAAGACTGAAAATAAAAAAAAATAATTTTTTTCAGTTCTCAAATCAATCCCAAACTGGTAACACTGAGAAATTGCAAAGCATGCCATAAATACAGATCAGACAGCTACTGTAGAAAGGTGTCATCATAGATGTCATCTTCTTATCTCTTCCCCTTTTTCTTCTATTCTTTGAGAGTGTAGAAGCCTCTTCCTAAAGCATTGCCCACATACTGTTTGAGTGTTTTTAAGTTTAGGTATATCGTTTAGGCTCTTACCCTCACTGGATTCTTCCTAGGATTAATATAAATCTTCATGATGGGTAATCACACAGGTGCAATAGACCACAACTGTCTTGCACAGGTGTCTGCCTTTGAGGCACAAGACAGGATTAACCATACCAAGACATGATTTCTCCCTAAGAGATGATCACCATGATCTTTAGCAATTAAAGTCAAAGAATCTGAGAGAAATATTTTTTATTTAGTGTTTTCAGTTTAGCTGATCAGCATGGGATAAAATGAGCACTCACATTACATAACAACTATTTCTGAATGACTCTGAAGAGTATCTTAAAGATATACTCCCTCAGATTAGATTTACTACAAAAAAACAGATTATTAACAAAAAAACATTTTTTAAAAAAATAAATGCATCAGAGAAATACAGTGACATTTTTGACAGGTTGACTAACAAAAATGTCTCTGAGCGTATGTGTACATAAACATCTACAGCTCTTTTTCAAGCTGAATAGACATAAGCCATCATCTAAAAAGCCTCACATTATCAAAGGTGTGTATGAATGTCTCTTTCTTTCAAGTTCCATTAAGTATGTTCAGTATCCTTATATTGTCAAAGACAGAAGCTTCATGGAGCATCATGCTGTTGTTCTCTGTTAACTGAGAACTGCTAAACCATATAAATTGTCACATTTTGCTAGAATGGCTGCTTTTGATTTTCTTTTTTTTTGCTGATGCTTCTGGATTTGAGTTGAACTGCTTTTTTAAATCTTCTTTATCTAAATTTCTAGATTTCATCCATCATGAATCTGCTTATTTCTTTCATACCTGGTAGCTTCTTGATGTCCAGTAATTACTCAAAGCCAAGAATATCTAACAAGAGTGAAGTAATTCTGAAAAGAGTATACTTCCTTCACCTTTCAAGATTTAGGCCCATATCCAACCATCTGGGAATGCTAACTTCTTGTTTTCCAATCAGTGCAAAGAGTAATATGAGTTAATACATTATTAACTTAAATAAACCATTGTCTGCCTACAGGTCTGGCTGAGCAGCACTATGTAATTTGAGCATTGTATGCCTTTAATTGACCTCTTCTCAAAAGTGATTTAGGAATGCCATCCCCCTCTACATACCACACCAAACCTTTATCCTACTGAAATGACAAAGCAATTAAAATATTTACATATATTTTAACCTAGATTAATATCATTATTGTACTGATATTAGTTTTTTATAGCTTTCACATGACCCCAACATTTTTAATTAGGACATTTGCTGTAATTTTCCGGTAAGCAACAACAAACCAGCCAAGTCTCATGACTGTAATCAAAGACAATAATTCTTCCCATTTTTTCCAGACACAAAATGTACAATACACAGAAAAAATCTCTCTTATTCCATAAATAAAATGTTAGTTTGTTTCCATTCATTTTTCATGCCAACACATTGATTTTATTTAAAGTCATTTTATAAGACAGCTGTCTGCTACTTCTAAGTTAAGACAAGGAAATGTCAAAAATTCTTTCAGCTCATCATTCTGTAACAATGGTAGCACATCTTTTTACAAATTAATTATTACCATAAACACACTTAAAGTGGGTACCACTTCTATCGTTTTGTTCTTTACACAGCCTTGCATGCTTGGGTCATACTATATTATTCAGAAGACAGAAAAGGCACTGTTTCCCATTTGTCCCTTATGAAGTATTGTTTTTCTATAGAAGTATTTTTAAACATCTGTAGAACATTAGCCCTCTTGAATGTATTCTAGAAATTTTTTGTATGGCAAATGTAGAATTTTTTGTACTTCTGTCATCATTATGAAACCATTAGTGCAACCAAGACAGCAGCTTGAAGTATCGATTTATAGCTCAATGAACGTTATCAGTTATAAAACTAAGTTTATGTTTGAGCAGACCGTAAAGAGATGCTATGTTTAAAATAACATTACTTTCAGCTTACGTCATTTTAGACAAACTATTAGATTTTTCCCTAGAGTTAAAATGCAAAACACTGAAACATCTTTCAAACTTTTTGTTGATTTCAGGGAATATATACATTGGCAACAACAGTAACTTCCATGTGAATGTGGTTTTGCTTTCTGCTTCCGAGGATTTCGAAACAAACTTTTAAAAGAAAAAAGATCATTCCTCAAGTTTGTTGGTTTTGTTATTTTTACTTCTACCCAAATTAATTTTTTGAAAATGCAGAATGCTTCAACATCATTACAGAATGCATACACATTTACAGAGATTTTATTAATTCCTCTGGGCAATGACTCACTCTTTCTTGTAGCTGATCTGCAAGGATCTTTAAGAATGTTATTGAAGAGGCATTTAAATATATTAAAAAATAAAATAACTGATTCTGATTTTTTTTTTTAAATTCATTTCTGCATAAGAGTTGTAAACTTCCTGTTAAAATAAATACTAAGTACCTTCTAAATTTCTGAAGCACTTCTTCTATCATACATAATATAATTTAATACAAAGGGCTGACTCAGACACATTTCATGCTACATAAAAAATGTACTCGTTTTCCATGTAATTCTACACACCCACTTACTCTTACCATTGTAAATATTAGATTTGATTACACCCTTTAGTATGAAGCTCAGTCTTCAGTCTTTTATTGGTCTCTTACAGAGTTTCATAGTATTTATTTTTGTTGCACTTTTAGCGCCTTTTCTCCTTGTTCAAGTAATAGATTAAGATCAAAGGTAATTTCAGTAAGCAGAGCCAAGAAGAATTTTAAGTAGGAACTCCAGCAATCCCCTAGTTTAAACTTCCACTATATAGACTGACATTCTTGTCCGTCTATCAAACTTACCTCTCTAACAGCAGTTGACAGAATTTGTTCACTCAGATACCACCATCACAAAATAGAAATTACACTGTACCAGTAGCTTTAAATGGGGTAATGCATCACACATATGGGCAAACTAGAGCTTACTTTGAGGCCCACATTTGCCTTCTAATTAGGCAGTAGCAACTTCAGCTCCTGATTCTTTGGTGAATCATAATTAAGAAATATCATATCCTTTCCTTTTGACAACCTTTACTGCTATATTATAAAAACAGTAAGGAATCCATTTTTTATGAACACACTTTGGACCATGATCAAGTTGCCTATTCTCTGGGTAAATTCCATAGACTCAATTACATTGGCTTTACACTAGACAGACTGTTTTCCAAATCTCATATCAGGCATAGTTATAAATCCTTTCTGTTGATTGGTTCTTTTAATGGTCTTTGTGGTGAACAGTCTGTTCTTTTATGTTCAGAATATTTACCATTCAGACAGTTAAATATGAAATGTAAAATAATTTTTATCAATATAGACAACTATATTTTTTTATTATAGGGTAAATGTATTCTTTACATATGTCTGCTGTATCTTAATTATTAAAGACTTTCTTAGTCCTTCTTATGTACCAACATCACTACCTCACTCTGAACATGTATTAAGAAATTTATGATTATTGACATCACTCCTGCTGCCCACAGATTTATTTTTTTTTTATTGGTATTTGTTTTGCTCTCTATATCTATAATTTAAGTTAAACTACTGAAAAAATATTGAGTTATGGAGTAACAGAAAAAAACAAATTTAAAGACACTATTGGAGGTAGTCACCTGTTTGAACTTTCTGCTCAAAACCCAGCTAAGCTTAACATTAGATCAGAGTACTCAGAGTCTTATCTAGTTATGTTTTTAATATCACCATAGATGGAGATTTCACAGCATCACTTGGCAAATTGTTCCAGTGCTTATCCATTCTCATTGTGGTTTTTTGTTTATTGACCACCTTATATCTTATCAGAATTTTCCTTTGTGCATCTTGTGATCACTGATCACTTTTTGTGGCCCTCCTCTTGAGCTACTTTAACTGGTCCATGTCTTTCTTACATTGAAGGCCCCAGAGCTGAACATAGTACTCTGGTTGGGATCTCATGAGAGCTGGAGGAGAGGAGGGGATTCACCTCCCTTGATCTGCTGGTCATGCTTCGTTTGATGCAGCCCAGGATATCATAGAATCATAGAATAGTGGGGGGTTGGAAGGGATGTCTGCAGATCGAGTCCAACTCAGCTGTCAGAGCAGGATCACCTAGGGCAGGAAACAGACGCGGGTGGGTCTTGAAAGTTTCTAGAGAAGGAGACTCCACAACCTCTCTAGACAGTCTGTTCCAGTGCTCTGTCACTCTCACAGTGAAGAAGTTTTTCCTCATGTTGAAGTGGAACTTCCTGTGTTCCAGTTTGTGCCCATTGCCCCTCATTGTCTCACAAGGCACCATTGAAAAGAGACTGCTGAGGGTACACTCCATCCCTTCATCCAGGTTGTTGATGAAGATGTTGAATAAGACTGGACCCAGTACTGACCCCTGGAAAACACTGCTAGCTATAGGCTGCCAACTGGACTCTGCACCGCTGATCACAACCTTCTGAGCTCTGTCATTCAGCCTGTTCTCAACCCATCTCACAGTCTTCTCTTCTAACCCACACTTCCTGAGCTTACCCACAAGGATGTTATGTGAGGCAGATTTCAAAGCCTTGCTGAAGTCAAGGTAGACAACATCCGCTGCTCTCCCTGCATCCACCCATTCAGTCACACCATCATAGAAGGTTATCAGATTAGTCAAACATGATTTCTCTTTATTAAACCCATGCTGACTACTCTTGATAACTTTCTTTTATTCCATGTGCTGAGAAATGATCTCCAGAATGAGCTTCTCCATCACCTTTCCAGGGACAGAGGTGAAGCTGCCTGATCTGTACTTTTCTGAGTCTTCCTTCTTATCCTTTTTGAAGACTGGAGTGACATTGGCTTTTCTCCAGTCCTCAGGCACTCCTCCTGTTCTCCATGATCTTTCAAAAATGATGGAGAGTGGTAGAGCAACAGCATCATCCAGCTCCCTAGGCTGTCCCTGGTCATATCCATATAATCCGTATGCCTTGATATAACTTCCAGGATCAGATTTGTTACCAGAGAGGATTGAAATAAATAAGGGGAAAAAAAGGGCAAAAAAGCTAGAAGAATAGTGCCTTCATTCAGTAAGTGCCTGTATGAAAGAATTTAGCAGATTTCAGTGCCCCTGGGGATGAAAAGATGTTGCACAACATTATTTTTACCTTGGGAAAAAAAAAAAAAAAAAAAGGAAAAGAACTTAGATTTATCAGAGAAAAGGAATCTCTAATGATAGACCATCATTTCAAATTAAATATGATGTGCACACCAGATGGTTTAAAGCAAAAACCCTCTAGGGAAAAAAAAAAAAAAAAGGCAAAATAAGGCCAATCCAAAAAGCAATGCGGATCAAATATGAAAATTGGTTTATGATTCTTCAAATTCCATTTTCTCAGATTCTAAGCTTTAACAGTAAGGTCTTCCCAACTAGGAATTATGGCAATACACGAAATAGAAGTTTGGGGGGGTTACAAATGTTTCGCTGGAAAGTGTCTGGCATTATGGTTTTCTTTTTACTTTAACTGGAACATGATCTAATCTCTCAGTGGGAGAGATCAGGTAACGTAAGCAGCAGAAACATCAGTCTTTCCAATTTGTTCCCTGACAACCTCATTTCAGAAGGCAAATAGTAAGTCCATGTAATTGTTGAAGGACCCTTTCTATGTACTTATTTTTGTGATGGGGCTCTGGAGATAGTTGTACTGCCACCTTGCCTAAGATCATCTGTGAGTAGTAACTGGGGAAGTCTCTGCCTGCTTACTCCTGATTTCTGGCTCTGCAGTTAGCTCAGATGGAACCTGTTTGCTTGTGTATATACCTCAGCCTCAGCCACAGAACTCAGGAAATCTAATACACTATAAAATCATTTTCTAACAGGTATAAAGGAAACAGTATCTTTTAACATCGTAGTATGAACCATCATGCAAGGTTTTTATTGCTCCTTCATGCCCATTGTTTCTTCTACCCCTCCTGCTTCCAGACAGAAGTCATCACTAGAACAAACCCATCTTCTCTGATGTCACAGGTCCCTGTCTGGTGCTAGCCTTCCTTAGGGATGCATCTCTTCCCTAATCACACTACCACCTGCTGGCTACCCCTTGGGGGCCCACCGCCCTGTGACACAAAGAGCTGTTGTTCCCCCCTGTCCCAGGGGTCTGTCAGGCTGTTGCTCCCAAGTGAGCAGCAGCTCCCTCCAGATGGGAAACAGTCAGTGATGGTTGGTGGAACCAGGTCCAGTCATCACCAACTGAGTCCAACCAGTTCCAATTGACTAACACCACCACAGCCCCCTGTGAGAGACCTCAGGTCCCAACAGATTGGAAGTTAGGGACACCCATCTGTAAGAAGGGCTGGAAGGAGGATCCGGGAAAATACAGGTCTGTCAGTTTGACTTCAGTGCAGGGAACCTGATGAAACAGATCTTCCTGAGTACCATCACGCAGTACATGCAGGACAACCAGATGATCAGACGCAGTCAGAAGTTTACGAAAGGCAGGTCCTCCTTGACTAACCTGTTCTCCTTCTACAACATGGTCACCTTCTTAGTAGATGAGGGAAAGGCTGTGAATGTTGTCTATCTAGATATTAGTAAAGACTTTGACACTGTTTCCCACAGCATTCTCCTGGAGAAACTGCCTGCTCATGGCCTGGATGCACGTACACCTTGCTGGGTAAAAAACTGTCTGGAAGTCTGGGCACAAAAAGTGGTGGTAAATGGAGTTGAATCTAGTTCATGGCCAGTCACGAGTGCTGTCCTCCAGGACTGGGGCTAGTTCTGTTCAACATCTTTATCAGTGATCTGGATGAGGGGATCAAGTGCACCCTTAGAAAGTTTGCAGATGATACCAAATTGGGTGAAAGTGTTGATCAGCTTGAGAGTAGGGAGAGTATGCAGAGGGATCTAGACAGACAAGACCAATTGCATAAGATTCAACAAGTCCAAATGCTGGATTCTGCACTTTGGCCACAACAACCCTACAGAGATACAGTCTTAGGGAGGAGTGTCTGGAAAGCTGCTCATCAGCAAGGGGCCTGGGTGTCTTGATTGATATCTGTCTGAACATGAGCCAGCAGTGTGCCCAGGTGGTCAAGAAGGCCAATGGTATCCTGGCCTGTATCAGGAATAATGTGGCCAGTAGGACCAAGGAAGTGATTTTACCCCTGTACTAGGCACTGGTGAGGTTGCATCTTGAGTACTGTGTTCAGTTTTGGGCCCTTCACAACAAAAAGAACATTTTGGTACTAGACTGTGTCCAAAGAAGGGCAACAAAGCTGGTAAGGGGTCTTTCTCATTTCTTATAAGGAGTGGATGAGAGAACTGGAGCTGTTTAGCCTTGGTAAAATGAGGCTCAGGGGAGACTGTGTTGTGCTGTACAGCTACATAAAAGTAGAAAGGTGGGTGTCTGTTCAACCAAGTAACATGTGATAAAACAAGAACTGGCCTCAAGTTGCACAATGGGAATTTTAGATTGCATATTAGAAAGAATTTCTTTACTGAAAGGGTTATCAAGCATTAGAATAGCTTGCCTAGGGCAGTGGTGGAGTCCCCATCCCTGGAGGTGAAGTGTCGTGTAGATGTAATGCTTAGAGATATGATTTAGTTGAGGACTTGTATGTGTTAGATTAATGATTTGACTCAATGATCTTAAAGTCTTTTCCAATCTAGGCAATTCTGTGTTTCTGTGACCTGTCCTCCCCCTGCTAGGACTGTTCTGTTGCTGGGACCACAAGGGGTGGGGGCCAGTATCAAATAAGTACATGCATACAAATGTTCACGCAATATGCTTCAAGGTAGAAGAAGAAAGAATACAGGAAAATTTAATGCCATAATGACTGAATTAGGAGCTACACAAAGACTGAACAGCTGATGTTGGGATCAGCTCTAGAACTTGACAGTTTAAGATTTTTAAGCACCTCTAGCAGAAAGATGGGATTACTGTTATTTTGGAGAGCATTACATAGGGCATATGGTAATCCCCCTTTAGGCCTGTCAAAAGCTTGTCACTTTCTATTAATAAATTTTGGGTACAACATTTTCCTCCTATACAGTGTCTAGGCATAGTATTCAGGCCACCACAGTGGGTTATATCCCTGTGTATATTGTATAGTTTATTTCAGCATGGGGGAAAGTAAAAAGATTTGTGGCTTGCTTCTGCTTAATTTGCTGGAGCAAAAGGAGGGAAAGCATTTGGACCCATGAGAAAGATAAAGTTTTAATTTCTGAAATACTCATCCTGAGTTTCTCAAGATGAGGGGAGTTTTCAAGGATTAGGGGCTGGGTCGGCCACTAGAAGAATGAGAGATGCTCTCTATTAACCCCTCTGCTTTCCCCAAGGGGGAAGAGAAAGGGAATAAGGGAGAGAGACTTAGCAATTAGAAAAGGAAACTAGAACAGCTTTAATGAAAATGAA